>JASANG010002370.1:0-94535 GCA_030248215.1 Enoplolaimus lenunculus | reverse complement strand
CGTGTAAAAGAAACGGAAACGGATAGTTAATAAAATATCGAAAAAGGAAACGAGAACGAAAGTTGAAGTAAACGTTTCAAATGTTTTATTTTTCTGCCACAACGATTGACACGTGCAAATATTCACTGGGATTTCTAAAATTTAAAAATATAGCGGATGCACCGAAATTTTTTAGATTTTGGATGAATTTCGTGATTTTTACTTCATATCAAACAATTGCAGCATATCTGTAATGAAAAATTGCAAGATATATCCGTGATTGATTTCATACTGCAGCTTCACTGGCAGAATTTTGCACCCCTAGAAAATTTTTAGCCTTCCTTAGCAAGGTGAGTTGGCTACGAGTCTGTATTGTTAGGCTTTTTAGCACATTTTGAATGTTAGCAGTTATCGTTAGTCATTCTTTGCCTACGTTTTATTTCGGTATTAAATTAATTTGTGAGTATACTTAGAAACGTAAGCACATTCGCAACGCGAAGCAATTTCTTTGAGCGATAGCAGTGATTGTTAATTAGCAGAGTCTTCTCTCTAAGTGTAAACATAAACCTAACCTAAACAAAGGTGTATTTGCGACTATACATTTGACTGACTTAAATTTTGTTTGTTTTAACGAGAATGTGTCTTACCGTTCGCTGAATCATTTCGACTGAAACCTCTGCAAAGGGGGCATCCCGACCTAGGCCCCCGCAGCAACAGGGATAAAAATTGCAATTCCTAACATTGCTGGGGTAGACAGGGATAGGCGTTCCCCCCAAACTTGCGAGCGAAGCGAGCGAGAAGCCAAACGCATTATAAAACTTCGGCGGTTTTTCGTTTCAACCGGTTAAAGTGGGCGCCGTTTTAGGGGTGGGGCCTCCCAAATGGGGTCTGGGGGTGGCTGCTCCGGCCCTGATTCCTAATTCAGTAATGAAAACATTACATCGAGGCATTACCTGTCCAGCGTCCTGATGAGATATTGTCAGTGCAGTCCGGTGCTAAATTTATTATATAACGGAGCTCGAACATTTCAAGCTGGGTACTGCGAGATCCCCACTCCTTTGAAATGTTTGCTACGTGCCTGCATGGCTCAAGTCCAACTACGCAGCGCCACAGCTTACACATCCTCGATCAGTTTTGCCATGGAACCCACATTTACCTGAATCAGTGGCAGCGAAAACACGAATATTGTCTGTTATTGTATAAAAATTAAGTGTTTCTTAAATGTTATAGAGAATATCTCACGCCCGTAGCCAACTCATCTTGCTGGGGGAGATCAAAAAAATTTTTTAGGAGGGGTATACAAGGTCTTTCGTTTACTTACAAGCAAGGTTGAAATTTTTTGTGGGGGCAAAAGTGATTCAGGGTAACTGAGCACAACTGCACTCCCCTTGGGTTCGAAAGTGGCGTACGGTTCAAGTCCAGCTAAAAACGGTAAGTTCATAGGTCAGTATATGGATGACGTAACCGTCAAACAATTATCGTCTTTTTTCGGTTGCTGAGCAACATGGTAATTCAATAATTTTGCTGAGCTGCATGGTAACTCAATAATTTTGCCTTTCATGTTAATTTTTTACATCGTTGAAATCACCAATGCAGTGCAAATATGATAAATTATCATACTGTAACTTGAAATTGAAATCTTAATCTTATTAGTTCGTTGTAGACGGTAACCTTGTATACGAACCCGAATGATAAATAAAGCGAAAAATTAGTATAACTAAGAGTGGATGATGTCCACCTGATCATTCACTCTTGGTATAACTGATCTTTAGGAAAAGCCTAAATATTCTGGATTTAATGGACGAAGCTTCGCAAACGCTCATTGAACATATAAGCATAAAAGCCAGTCAAAATGTAAATTTAAACTGGTCGAGCTGAAACTGAAAGAAGTATATAGAACTGTTAGTTGGGTCCAAAGTTTGAATTAAACGCTGCAATTAGATGCGTTCAGTTGGCAAATACCTAGAATAACTTTTATATAGTGTCCATTGGTCAGGCCCGTAGCCAGCTCACCTTGCTGGGGGGGCTGAAAATTTTCCAGGAGGGTCCATTCAAGGATTTTCAATGAAGCTTTACATGTTGTTTTTTTCATTTGTAACTCATTTTCAAATACACAGAGTATGAGCAACTCAACGCAAACTGTGCACGCGACATAATACAAAATGCTCTATGGTATTTAGTGTGTACCCGGATATCCGTTTCCGGCTCCGGTAAAAATTGGTGCCCCTTTTCCGTTATAAAATACTAGAAATACTGTTGTTTTTATGCTCAAAATTAGTTATAAATCACGTATTCGATGAGTCCGCTATTTGTTTTTCAAAATTTTAAAAGCTCGGTACACATTTTCAAGCCGCAATGCGTTGGCAGAAAAATAAAACATATATTGAAATTTACATACTTCAATATTCGTTTTCAGTTTCCATTATTTTGATCACTATCCGTTTTCATTATTTTTACAACCCGTTTACACCATGTTAGCATTACGCGTACGCAGAGTATGAAATATCCACTAAACGGTGAGAACTCCTCTGAAATGGAGCCCCAAGCTCTTATTGCTGAGTGTCGATGGTACATACGCGGCCCACCTGAGTGTACGTGGACCGACTCCCAGCTTGAAATAAGATCTCAGACAGTAAGAAGCGTTACTGAAAATTGTTTATTATTGGTTTACTGAACCGTATTAAAATTAATGACACAATTTTATGACTTTGGAAGTTTGACAGTAGACAACCACTAAATGTTGCTTGCACCTGTTATTAATAAATTTCGCTTATCTTATTAACATCAAATTTGCCCGAAGCGCATTGTCAGAATGAAAAAAAATAGTTGCTTATTTACGGAAATTCAGATCTGGTAATTACGAAACAAGTATGTTGTTATCTATTAAGGTTATCGGCTTTTAATGATGTTACAAAAATTGTATCGGTTAGTAAATGCTTTTTTAGAAATTCATTATACTTCGAAATTCTAACCCGAAGTACACCTTTAACGATAAATATCATTATCACTCAAGTATAAAACTATACTGAAACGTGAGTAAATTCTATTGAGTCATGTGGCTGGTTTTCACTGATCAATTTTCGAAAAAAATTTTGCCTGCGGCGCTGTTCAAAGTTTGACATCAAAGTCAAATTGCTCAACCTAACCAGTTCAAAACTAAAGATAGTGATATAAATTGTGCAAAGCTTTACAACTACATAGCATTTTAGACCAGGGGGGTTCGGTTGGTGATTTAGACCCCGCGCTTAATGAATAAAGAAATGTCTTGAGAATGTTACAGAGGTATTTAACACTGACCACAAAGACTTGAAACTTAAGTTGTGTACTAGAGTAAAAGAGAATAGTGTCTAGCTTTTCGCTCGTGCTATTTTTTCAAGTAGTGTTCACGTGGCAAACAATTCAACCAGTTCCAGACACCCAAACAGCCAAATTTTAAGGACCTAAAACGGAACTCTGAAATTGGTCTCGGCGCCAACTAGGGGAGCGTGACCAACCTCATAAATCCCACAACCGTACTGGTAAAGGATACTAAAGTTTGCTTTTACGCACAAAAAACTTCGGTCTTTTCCGTTATCCCCCCAGCCGGCGTTTTTGGATATTTAGGCTTCTCATGACCTGCCCTGATTCCACGCCTAAAAATTTAAAATATTTGAAAAATTCGATTTTTATGGTCCCAAGGTGCCCCCTTGGGACCCAATAAAATTTTTGTCAAAAAGTTTGACAAATTATATACCATTCGATACACGGGCCTGACAGAACGCGGCCCCACCAATCAAAATTTCTCTGCGCACCAAAGCTTAAATATTACGAAGTCGTACTTAAGTAAGATTTCCGAAACCCTGCCAATATCGTCAAATCGTTTTCATGATTAACTGGAGCAACCCCAGTTATTGCAATCCCTGAACAATCTGATGCCTTCCGTACTGAAACCACAAAACCAAAATTTTGTCGTTAAGATTTAGTACTAAAATTGCGTTTACCTTCACGCTTGCAGTGTACGTACGGTTTTATCCCTAGTGCACGCTTAGAAATCGTTCGATAATTTATGAATTCAACGATCCGGCTCCGATTAAAGCCTATAAAAGTGCCGTCGTTCTTGTCTTTTCACAAATTATTTATCCCTGAATGCGGTATGCACCGCAGCAGCAAACTGCTCAAAGCTGTGATGTGAAACATTGTGCAAAAAAATGCAACAAAAACCAACTCTGTCAACAAAACAACAACGTAGTACACGTGAAGAAACGTTGCCATTGTTGCAGCTGTTTTTATTTTTTAAAAGTGCAGTCAAAGTGTTGTTGTTATTGTTCGTGTTGTAATAATTTTTTGAACAGTTTATCTGTGTCACAGTCTAGGAAACAACCAGGACTTCAAATCGTTTTAGTTTAACCAGCTGGAAAAGCAATCATACAGGGGTGACTCGAACTAGCGACCTACAGATCCTTAGGGCACCGCTCTACTACTGCATTAACATAGCCCGACTTTTCAAGTGCTTTTATCGTCGACTATTTATGTCGCCCGTATGCTGCTGGCCAGGGTACATACAGAAGTGCACTGCATTATATTGCATGTGCACTTAACGGATAAGCATATGTCATGTTTGCAAACTGCTTCAGTTCGAACGCTTCGAACAAAAACGTTTCAGCAGGAGCATAAGGGGATTCCACATTCCTTAAAAGTGGTCAAAATTTCTCCGGAGATCAAAATTTTTGGATAATTTTGGAATCTATAGTTCATCTGGCTACGGGCTCGTCTTGCAAACGCCGAGATATCTATTTACCAATCTACTCGTATATATACAAAACGATTCCAGGACTGTGGCCTCCGAACCCACCGTTGAGCTAGTTTACTAATCCAAAATTTGTCCGGGTGCTAATTAATGATTACTAGGCGTCCAACTTTGCACAATGCGCAAAAGTGTTAGCGAATGCATTAGTATCTACATATGTAAATTTTCTGAATATAGAACAATCACGTCTATATGCTATGAAGCTATTGTAAACAAAGTACTTATGGTGGAAACTCCCAAAATACGATTGTGTGGAATTCCTGCTTTATAAATATCCTTTTGCTTGTTTGTACATGTGCCTTTGTTCTGAAATATAAAAAATGAAATCAAAAAAGTATCCTGGAATTGTCCAATGTCACCCGTATTTACTTATATAAATTTTGATCCCATGAATTGTGGTATATGTACAGAAGTTAAAGCTGTTCGGACCATGACTAGAAAAGCTTTAGCGATATATGTCCCTTTGAACTAATTAAATTTGCTACACAGCAGTGCCATTGAAGAGGTTTAGCCGATAACTTCGATTTTCCGAGAATAACGATTTCACCAGAATTCCTGCAAAAATTCAGTTCCTGATCGCTGAGGCTGATTTGTTTTGGGGCTCGCCGATAAAATCAGTGAAAAGCGTGGGCCGAAATGTACGAATTTCTCTATCGAAAATTTTTGTTTTTGTACCATTTGTCATTGGCCCCTTGAAAGCGAGGGGCCCCTAGGTCGATGGCTGCCTTTGCTGGTCACCAGTAAAATGATAATCAACAAAAATTACTAAAACAACTGCGCTAAAAGCGGTTTGTGAAAATTGAAACAATGCCGAAGGAAGGTTTGCTTTTTGAAATATGAGCAGGACCGTAGCCAGGTCACCGTGAACGAGGGGCTAAACATTTTCAGGAGAGACATACATAGATTTTCGACGGCTTACAAACAACGTAGAAAATTCTTTAGGAAGGCAAAATTTTTTTCCGGGCGGAGCTGAGTTCTTTTGACCCCCGCTGGCTACGGGCCCGAATTCGAGCGTCATTAAATCTCAGAGATTCAAAAAACGCTATTGCCAGTATTTGATTTGCTTATATTTTCGTTTTTTAGTCAGCAATTTACGATTTAGATACATAATTGTTGTCTACATAAACAATTGTTTGCTAATATACTCACTGATATATCCAATGAGTGACCAACCTAGCCTAGTCCACCCCCAAGATGAAGTACAGCTATGATTTTGAAAAATTTTGTCGCTTAAATAAACGTTTTGGCTACTGGCTCGCGACATTTCTCTCCTATTATATTTAGTGAAGCCCCCATTTTAGAAAGTTCTGCATGCGTCACTGATTATATTCACTATAGGCAAGGCCGGTGTAACCACCCTGCATACCCCCATTTGGGGTGGCTCCCACCCCTAAAGAGGTCCCACCCTAACCGGTTGAAACGAAAACCGCGCTAAGTTTTAAAATGCATCTGGCTTCTCGCTCGCTTCCCTCGCGAGTTTGGGGGCCCCCACCCTGGAATTTTGGAGGAAGTCCCCACCCCTGCCTGCTTCAGCACTGACTATAGGTTGCACTTTTTTGCCTTCATATGTATCTCATGCAATGTGATCTCTGGGTAAACAACGTTTGTTCGCCAGCCGCAGCTGTTTTCTGTTGTATGAGTTGAGTGCTGTCTTTGTGTTCGTTTTGTTGTTCGAAAATTTCACAAATTTGAATATAGTGTTTTTTCAATAAAAATTTTTAAAATTGGCTTTGTTAACGGGATATTTTATTTTGAAATATCGAATGCTTTGAAGTATTCATATGTTTTTTAAAACAACCTTTTTATTGTATTAGATTATTGATTTTTTAGCTCTAAAATCGATCACATGCTCTTTTTGAAACAAATTTTAAACCGAACGGATTATTTTATAGTATTTGTTAGCAACGTTTCGCATTTCTTGCCGTTGGTTTATGTGCACGGTAAAAGTGTAAATCAGAAACGATTTTGCCATACATGCCTACATATACCGGTGTGAGAAGTTGTTGCAACGACCACATGGTGTAGTGATAGCATGCTTGACTCCAGTGCGAGAGGGTCTCAGTTCGATTCCCGGCGCGGTCCTTACACTTTGGGCAAAACTGCGACCTGGGGTCGGGCAGACCGTGCAGTTCCAACACTTCCCTTGTTTTCATGTACAATACAGGCTGCCATGGGCGTCGGTATGTATACGTGTAACTGGGTACTTGATACAGTTGTGAATTACTAGTTTCCTGTGCACTTTTTAAATAGGTTTCTGTATTACGCACTGTAAAAATATTGCTTTAAGGCATTATGATGCCATCATTGAATGATACATTTTTGCTCACCCCCTCTATCTCCCCCAGAAATTTTGAATTCGATGTACGGAATAAAATTTGAGCTTACGGTGGAATACTGCCACTAATAATGATTCGATCTGCTCAAAAGTTAAATTTGCACATTCTAACCAAATATTCTGGTGGGGCCAACAGGCCTGTAGCCAGCTCTTCTTGCTGGGAGGGGCTGAAATTTTTTCAAGAAGGACATATAAGGGTTTTCGTTGACTTGCAAGCAAGGTTGAAAATTTTCTAGGGGGCCAATATTTTACTCAGAGGACGTGGAGGGGGGCTGAGTCTCCCCTGCTCATCCTTGGCTACAGGCCTGGGTGCCAATGTATTAAGCTGCTTGTTGTTTAGCAAAGAAAGACAACAGAAAAAATTTAACTTTGAAACTGAAAGAGTAATTGGAGTCGAAATATGGCAGGCATTTGGCTAAAAGGTTGGAAGAGTTATTGTTACTGTTAGGTATTAATATCTTATATTAAAACTGGCAGAGGTGTGCGTAGCCAGAATTGTAATTTGGGAGGGGATTAAAAGTACTTTATCTTTTGTTTTTCTAAACATTTTGGTCGGGGATATATTTCTCTTCTTCTTCCCCTTAATATATACACGCCCATTGTCTAAAATCGCCATATGGGAATATTTTATGAATGGAGCAAAACAATATTTCGTAAAAACACAATTCTGCACTTTAATGAATAAAATTACTCTGTTTACTAATTTCATTCGCTTAACGCACCGTCAAAGCCTAAGCTTCAACCTAAGCCTGTTCCTGATTTCAGCCCATGTAAAGATTAGGGGCGGAACTTTTTTGTGTGACTAGAATAGAGTAAGCTTAAGCCTTTAATTTTTCTGCTTGGCCTAGGCTTAGGCTTTGGAATAAACTCATTCTTACGCTTAGACTTAGGCTTAGGCTCAGGCTTAGGCTTAGGAATATGCTTATAATACTGTTCCGTCTCTGTTCTTTACATTGGCCCTGATTACGATGAAGTGTACTGTGTTCGAATACGTGCCGCTTTTGAACCGTTTTTAAATATAGTTTTTAAAACGTCTCGTTTGATCACTTCTGTTTACTCGTACCACTCAATGCTTATCCCGATGTCTAAGATTCGTTTGAAAAATAAATATTTTCCTCAAATTTCATTTAATTACTTGCATTGCAATCGTATCTTTAAACGGTTTTATGGCCTACAGCGATTATACTAGGCACCACAACGTAGGCAGTCCCAGTACTGCTGTGTGGTACGTCGCTTCGAGCGACAAAGCCACAGGTTTATAAGCTTTATTTTTGGCTTTTGTCATGTAAAAATATTTTTAATTAAAATCGTTTCAAATCGAGTTTTGTTAGTGTTTTTAAAATACATTTTTGGCGAAGCTGTGCGTGGAATGAAACTGCGAAGATAATACCGTTATAAAGGTTTCAAAATGGTATAAAATAAAAGTAAACATTATTAGATAAAATATTGTGGGTTTAGCCTGGTACAGACCTGTAGCACGCTCACCTTGCTGGGGGGGGGGCTAAAAAATTTTCAGGAGGGGCATACAAGGGTTTTTGTTGCCTTACAAGCAAGGTTGAAATTTTTTTTATGGAGCGAACATTTTTCCGGGGAGCTGAGCCCGCCATGCCACACCCCTTGGCTATGGGCGACCGCTGGTGTACCTATGAGCGTAACAGACACAGTGTGGTTGTGTGTAGCATGGTTTCGAACATTAATTTAGCTTATTTTGATACCATTATTAATTTATATGTTTAGGGATGTAAGTACATAAGACTGAGGTATGTGTCAGGCCCGGAAACAAGATATATTTAATAATGTGGGTGTTGTATATATTTCTTGTGATTGTTAATAAGTTCAATCCGCTAGCGGATCTAAAAGGTCTGTATATACAGGCGTATGCCTCCAAAAGTGATCAAAACCAAAATTTTGTACAAAAGTTTAGCGGTAAAATGGCGTTCAGATTCGCGTCGTTCGTGTGTTTTTTCCACTATTAAATTCCATGAGACTTTATTTTTGAGTATAGTCAAGAAAGAGCACCCGTGTACGATATATATTAATTTCGATTGGGTATCGGTTTATGTCTGTCGTGTATACTCGTATTCCAGTTCCGCAACTCAAAAAGGCGTCCGTGAATTAGTTTGCTTGAAACTAAATAAATTTAGTCGCGTATGAGCTATGACTACATAAAAGTGAAAATGGACAAATTTACAGTGTGTTTTGCTTGTTTTACGTAGCCTGGGATCGGTAAGATTTAAGGGCGGGCGCTAAATAATTTCATGAAGGGCATATAAGGGGTTTCGCTGACTTACAAGCAAAGTTGAAATTTTGTAGGGGAGCCAAATTATTCCAGGGGAAGCTGAGCCCCCCACCCCTTGGCCCCCTTTGGCTACGGACCCGGTTCGAACTTAGTCCAGTTATCATTGAGCAGCTTGAAAGTTTTGAAACTTTTAGCCGGAACAACCTACTAAACATGATATGTATATCTGAGATTTCATGAATGAACCATTTTGTGACCAGAGCAAAAATAAAACCAGTGCGTTTGTGCACAGAATTAAAGGTTTTTGGCAAACTTCAATACAAAAAACAAAAAGTAACCAAAACTGTTTACCAATTAAAACTAGTGTAAATTTTACAGTTTAGCTATTTGATTTCAATAATATTGAGTGAGAAATACTGAAACTTATTCTACGAATGGTTATGTAAAACTTTTGCCAAAAATGTGTTTCTATGCATTTCACCTATAAAATATGTTGAAATTAGGATTATATTTAAAATAGACACGAATGTCTCAATAGTATTCATTATAATTTTAATTTCGGTCAGTTGTTTGAGTGCAAATTTCATTAACTTTAAGTTACGTTCAATTTTTTTGAGCCTCAGATTGAATAGTGAAAATATTTACGGGAGCTTGTTTGGTAAATATTTACACAAACCGATAATTTTCTCTTCGTCGACAATCAGGCCGGGTAACTAACTCAACATGCTGGAGCCATAAGGTTTAGTCTGGTTCTTAAAAACGAGTTCTGTTTCTAACAAAAAATAAGAACTTTTCTATGCAAAAATTTACTTAAAGCCAAAAAATTATCAAGAGAGCCTAAAATTTTTAAGAAGCGGCATGCAAAGGTTTCAGATGACTTTAGGTACACGCGATGGTTGAAGCATTTCTCGTGTAGGCAAACTATTTTGTGGGATATTGAGCTGGTTGTGGCTCACTTGTGGCAACACGACCCTCGGCCGTATTTTTACTCCGCTTTACGTTAGATATAGAAATAACAATTGTGCAGTAAGAGATTTATTAAACAATCTGCGCTCTAACGTTTTTAGTTGGGTATTCAGTTTTGGCCCCATAAATCTGAATTTCTAGGTACGAATCATGTGTTGGAACCTAAAGCACTAATTATTTGGTCCTTATAAAACGGTATGAAGCTATTGAACCATGTATAAAACAGGGCCGGAACGTTTTCCGACGGGAAAGTAATAAAGTAAGCTTAAGCTTTAGACTAATTTTTTGCTACGGCTTAGGCTTTGGCTTAGGTTTAGGCTCATTTTTACGCTTCAGCTTAGCTCTTTGATACGCAGAAACGTATTTTTTCAGAAATATTAGTAGCATCAGGCTTAGAATGCCAAAGTACTTACTATTGGGTTTTCAAACAATTCAACTGGAACTAGAACAGCAGTGGCGAATGTCCAAATCTGTATCAGCAGATCAAATCCAATGCGAAAAATGTGCTTCATTTCAAAGCTAACCGTTAGTTTTTTCGGAATTTACCAAATCTATTAGCTAACTGGTTATAGGTGCTACAGATATTTAACGATATATATAAGCACTTGTTTTATAATTTCAGAACCTTTATGCGACCGATTTTATTTAAAATTATATTTTCCATTACTATTTACGTCAAAACCCATGAGCTATTAGCGTCCCGCTCGAACTGAGTTTCTGTGAACTCGTTCATAGTTTTGTGTTTCTTTTTCGCAAAATATACATCTTTGTTACAACTGTTGTGCCCTTACTTCCATAGCGAAATACTACACTTGTCAATCTACGATTGGTTTCTTGATGATCTTTTACCTCGCGATCATTTCCAAGACACAATACCGAAAGTAAGTTAATTTTTGTGGTTTTATTTTTGCCTATTAAATGCGAATAGTCAGCCGGCTTTGCGCAATGCACAAAAGTTAGCGAACACATAACAATCTGCATGCAAATTGCATTTCCTCAGAACAGTCCCATTTCTGATCTCAGAATATATTGTAAACAAAGTAATGTTGGAAAGTCGAACAACATTCATCTGTACGTTTACTCACCATCGGCGAAAACACGAGTAAAACTTTGATTTGGTTTCGCGGTTTTATGGTTTTACAATTTTAATCAATTCCCATATACTGCGAGCAACGTAACGCAAACTGTGTACACGACCTAATACTCAATGGGCATTAAGTCACTCGATCCCGTTGGGGTTCGAGCACTAGGCTCCTATAGACGATGGTGATGGTAAAGTGGTAAACACTTCCTATCCAAGAGTTCACGGTTTGAATCTTAGCTTGCAATTAGATCTCAGATGATATAGAAAATATTCATGAGTTGACATTAAGAGCTACTGGGAAATTTTCAATTACTGTGTTTAAAAGTGGCCCACAAGCAAAAAAAGAACAAGCAAATAACGAGATTTTCGTTGTTTCTGACACAACCGTAGCTTAGCAAAAACAAATATAACAGTGCATTGCATTAAAAAATTATCACAAAATATTTTTCTACTGCCAACTGCAAGCCGTCAAATAATTTCAAAAGTATAAACACGTGTTTCTTGTAAAAAGCTATAGATCACATGTTTGCTAACATGGCTGGCTTGTCAGCGAAGGCCACAGAGTCCCAGATTCAGGTGATAATGCATATGGACGGTGGCAGATCCAGAAATATTTGATTGAATGCGCTATAAACAGTGCTGAAAAAAGCTCGTGAGCGAAGCGATGATCAAGATCCAAACCCAATCGTAGCACGAAATTGTTATACAAAGCTTGAATTTTAACCTCTCTTAAGGGGAGCCATGGCATGGTTACCCCCATACTTGAATCCATCATTGAATGTCGGGCACTAGGTCATCCGGTTTGTTTGTTTGTAACTTTTCAGAACAAATTCATTTGTGTTTACACTATTTTTCATTTTTATGAATTCACTTCGGATATCCTATTTCAAGCATAGTTTTATTTATTTAACTAAGATAGATCGTCATCTTTGCGTATATACATGCATATATATTATATATTATATATATATACATATATATGTATATATATATCGCTTTTAGGGCGTGGGCCGTTTGTTTATAGTGGGCACTATTATTTCAAAAGTTTCAAAGCGGTAGGAAAGCGATCTACGAAGAAATCAGTCATGTAGGAGGCTGATTATGTAAAACTTGTTAAAAAAATGTAGAATGTTAGCGTGGCGTTGGCAAGACCGTTTATAACAGCGTTTTAATAAGTAACTATCAAATCCAACTACCGGATCGATCTCTATTGGGTGCAACGTATTATTGTTGGTATCACGGCAATTCGTCGCCCGGCAACTTATAATGTGAAATTTCGTCAAGTCTACAATTCGTCACCCATCATTATGCTTAGACTTAGGCTTAGCATTATGCATAGAATTCTGCTTAGGTTTATTCACAGGCTTTAGGACACTGTTAGGCGACAAGTTGCCGGGCGACGATTTGTCGTAGATTCGCAGTGCCCAGGGCTGAATTAATACACCGGTGGTATGAAAATTTTGTTGCTTGCAGCTTAACTGATATGTTTTAACTGGTTGATGATAATTTGGAAAACATTTAAAACTTTACCGCAGTGCCTACAGCTTGAATTTCAGTTTTAAGATCGTTTATATTTTAAGTGCAATGAAACTGTGGCGCAGTACATTTCTATTTTGCAGGTATGCCCGGAGTTGGTCAGAAATATTCGTTTAGGTCTCTCAATAATTTCGCTAAGTTGATAAATCTGTTGCTACGGCCTTTTACCGTAGCAGTTTCTAAACCTCTATTCACTACGTTTCCGATTAGTTGTTAGCGTTTTAGCGAAATCTGAAATATTGAATAGAATTCAAAATTACAAATGTATAAACAACACGCAAATCAGCTTTTTTTCAGTTAAAATAATATGTTTTTATTTTTAGTGAAATAATTTTTCTCAAATAGATTGCGAAGCCAGGGCCACTTGTGCGCTCTGGCTCTTGCTCAAGTTCGCATTACGATACCACACGGTGACGGACGGGGGCGGACAGCGACATACGGAGGGACTTTTTGGTTACCAACCAGCCGGTGTTTGCCCTTAAAATGGTTGGGTTTTGAAATTTTTTGGATATTTGCCTCTTTTCTGGTCATTGCAACGGTCATTGCAAACTCAAATTTAGAGGCCCCGCATAGGACCTAAAAAGATATTTGTCAAAAAGTTTGACGACGAATTGTCACAGTAACAAACGAATTCTTACATAGGATTTTTAACAGATACTGGCAAACGATGCGTACTTACAGTAATTATCTTATCAGATGCTGTGGTTTGTTTGAAAATCTATCTTTACTGCGTCTCAAACTAATAATTAGTCATCGCTATTCTAGAATACTGCCCGTTGTCAGCCAACTGTTTCACTGTGTCAGCCTGAAAACGTATCTACAACTTATAGGCCGCGATGTTTGAAAGCCAAAACAAACAAAAACGCAAAAGTTCTTTTTGTCAGAAAATCTTTTTGCTGCTGCGATATCGTAAAATGTTTTCCGCGTAAAATAAACACAAATCGCCGTTCATTCTTTATCTGAAAACGAAATGTCACTTTTGTTTTATCCTACAGACATTGTCAATCTTTCCCCCTTTCATCGATCAACGCACTCGCGATTGTAAAGACAAAAATGAAAAAAGTTGCCACACACACGAGCGCTTTTTGTTGGCCTGAAATTTCACCGGTAGCTTGTGAGTTTTACACTATGGCAAGTTTCAAGTTTTAATGCCAAATCTATAATTTGCAACAAATTTTTACTTGTTCTCATTTTTTAGTAATTTAAGCAGGATGACGATATATCTGCCTTTATCCCATGGCTGAGTGCCATGTAAACAATGCCGTAGTAAAAATTGCTCGTTGTTTACTATAAACGCCAAACAATATGAATGAGATGTCAATTTGCATGAACAACACAAAGCTGGAAACGTGTTTGGGTGGAGCTATTTTTGTTTATTAAATTTCAACCAAAAACTATCAGATAATATTGATAATATAATGTAATAAACAGTTGGATTCGTTCAAATTTTTTTTCAATTTAAATACATAACATTTTTTCTGTTCTAAGTATTATTTTATCCGAAATGTAATAAATGGTCGGCTTAACGATTTGATATTCACAATTCACATCACGTGATTTGTAAAGTATCACCTCCAAACAGATGACATAGTCATGGGTAAATGTTATGCAATCTAGCTTAGCCCCACGTGTCGTAAAAATTGGTTTGTGACAAGAGTTACGCGTAAAATCAGGGGAAAATTTTTATTGACCAGGGATAAACGGGTTTAAATTTTAAAACTTTGCAAGTGTTGAACTTAATACGAAACATTTTTAGCGGATAACCAGATTTGTACATTATCAATCGTGCATAGCTAAAAAAATTAATACAGTACCGCGGCTAGGATATACGTAGAGGCGCATCCAAAAATTTTTGACGGGGGGCGGATTGGCAAAAGTTATGAACCGCAAAAATTGTAAGGTAGGGGCTTTTTTTTTTTTTTTGGAGGAGGTTGTGTGGGGGTTTTTTCCCAAAAAATTTTGGGGGAAAAATTGTATTTTTTACAAAAAAATTTTATTGTAAGGTAGGGAACCTTACAATTTTAACACAAAAAAATTTCTGATGGGAGGGCGTACGCCGCCCGCCGGCCCCTTTGGATCCACTAGTGGGTAAACGAGACCACTCAACTTGTGTGATAGTGCGTGCTGCGGGATACATAAACAGAATTGAGCCGAAGTCGCGAAATTTATCGAGTTCGCATTCCTAATCGGTTTTGCCGGACGAATTCAGGCGTTCGCGACTCTCCTACAAGATAGGCGGGTGGTGGCTTTTGCTGTGTTGGATTTATATCAACAATAACTGAGGAGGGTGTATCAAATATTTGTCGCATTTCCTACTTCAATAATTGCTTAATCGGTGAAGTTTCAACATTTCTAAATGTGTTCGGTACATTCAGAATTAAATAAGCTTTTGTATTTTATTCGCAGTACATTCAGTATGATTTCAGATCCGTAACGAGACAGCTGGGCAAAGGGGACTCAGCCTTCTTTGAAAAATCCCCCCTTTATAAAAGTTTAGCCCAGCTGCCCAATCTTATGAAATTCCCCCAACGCTCCTTATAAAATTGTTTTGCATGCCCTTAGTATGTTCAGTTATCTATCCCCTAAGATAGCTTGTCCATAGCATATATAAATAAAGCATGAACGCCCATATACGTATTTTGGGCAAGTTGCCAGCATATTTTGTTTACAATAGCTTCATAGCACATAGACCTGGTTCTTTTATAATTAGAAAGTTTGCGCACAGATTTACTTATATGCATTCGTTAACACTTCTGAGCATTGCGCAAATTTGAACGACTGCTACGTATTATTACGTTTAACTGAGTGCAAAGTTTTCAAGGTCGCAATAACAACAGTATAACTTTGTTATAAAATTCTACTTAGATTTCGTTGAATAACGTACCTGTTTAGAATTTTGCACACTATTCTGTTTGTTCTACAAAGAAGAAGTACAGATTTGTTAACAAGCCATCATTTTATTATTTTTTGCAAGCAAACGTATTCCAACGATTAAATATTTTTAAAATTTAATAGAATTTATCAAGCTCTTCTAATATCTGTATGAAAATGAATGTTCGTTTCTCCAAAAATTTGGGGAAACAATGTATTTATCTATCCACCTTGTCATGTTCGTAGCTAAGAGGTGGCCAATGGGGGCACAGCGCTCCTGGAAAAATTTTGGCCCCACCCTTAGAAAATTTTCAACCTTGCTTGTAAGTCGACGAAAACCATTGTATGCACCGGCTGAATAATTTTTAGCCCTCCTAGCAAGGTGAACTGGCTGTTAGGAGCTTGCTTCTTGTATGACTCATCTGTTTACAGATTATTACAGACCATATTCTGGTTTATGTGCAACCACACACTGCTTGTTTTAATAGATTTTACACAAGTATCTCTTGTGAACTTTTCAGCTACATTTGAAAGTGTCGTTGGATTCGCTCGGGCTTAGGGGGGGATAGCTCATTTCGAAACGAGTAACTAAGGTATAATAGATGCTATAGCCATCTACAAACGCGGGATAGATGTGGTTAGCACAAATACTCTGCCGTTCGCTATGTTGAGTTGCTAAATCCAAGTATAACTTCGCTTAAAACCATCGGGGATATGACCCTGTCGCTATGTGGCGGTGCCTAATTATATATACAGTTTTCACAATGTCATGCGTACTGCAGATGACTTTTGAGGGGTAATGCGCTGCACACTGAAGCTTTTTTGACTTCAGTGTCCAGCGACTGAAGTTTTTTGGCTTCCAATGTGCAGCGCACTACACCTCAAAAGTCACCAGGTGAACGCATGATATTGTGGAAATTGTATTAGGTACTTTTGAGATTCCATCTAGAATTTTAAGGCTTTGGGGCACCAATATTTTTCAACAACGTAATTTTACTAAAATAAATTTGAGCAAAAACTAAAAATTCTAAATATATTAAATAATTTCGGCTGCTTTGTGTTATAAAACTTGGCTTTTGGCTAATTTGAGTTCTCAAAAATGTTGCTAATGCAGTTAGTAACCACCTACGCGTTGAAGAATGTTTAATGTTTATCGTTTCTCCATTTAGTTTTCGATATTATACATTCAGCCGTTTGAAACAATTCTCACAATTCTGTATTTGAAATTTCAACAAAAGTTTGTGTTTCGGTGGTAAATGCCGTAGCCAGCATTTGATTTCGAGTTGTAAGCATTATTTTAAACAAATATTGAACTCCAGAATCCAGCATGTAGGTCCGGAGTCAGCTCAACTTGCTTGGGGAGCTCGAAAATTTTTCAGGAGGGACATAATAAGGGTTTCGATGACTTGCCAGTAAAGGTTGAATGTTTTGACAGGGACAACATTTATGTACATACAAAACATTCGATTTTACCAATGTTTTGTATAATTTGAGCTTCTTATGTCTTCTCCTAATAATTGATCCTGCGCACGAGATTGAATTTTGAAAAACTCTCTTCTAATTAATTATACACCGTTGACCTCAACCTGATGAAATTGAATTGAATGGTGTCAGCGTTTCCATGATTCGAAAATCGATTTTTGAGTTCATGGTCAATATACGGACAGGCGTGTATGTGAGCTCGACATGCTGAGTAGATGACACTAAAATGTTTTTCACAACGGATATGCAACAATTTGACATGACGTACATATGAGGTTCAAAATTTTTTAAGGGTGGGGGGGGGCAAGATTTTTCCGAAAAAAGCTGGCACCCGTCTACCTTCCTTTGGCTATGGGCTCGAATGCGAGGCTAAAAGTTGTATGTGATTGTAAAAATGAAACTCAAAATGTTTCGCGTCTACAGCAACACAACTATTCACACACTTGCTTTAATATTTTGAATATAACGTCAAAATACACGAAAATGCTTACTTTCATTGTCGGCTTGTGATTGGCTTAAAATTCGGCGAATTCTAAATTTTACGCTATAAAATACTGTTTTTGATCGTTCCGTTTGCATTAAGCGTTATTATTATATTTATAATAATTGTGCTACGTTTATTGTAGTATTTAAAACAGTATTTGACTATTTTAATGCCGTTCAAAGCCGTCATACGTCATCCAGTGACGTAACGAACCGCAGAACGTTGTACGAATTTTGCCGACCGGCGCTGAGCGGCACCGCAGACCAATTTTTAAGTAATTTTTCACGTATATCATGATTAATCCATTCTCACATAGAGTTGACTATGGGCAACTCAGCGCAGTGTATATACGTAAAACAATATATGTCGCACATATTTAAATTGCACCACGTATTCATAATACAAAATTACCACAAGACGTGAGAGCCCCCTCGGGGTCGAGCGTCAAGCTCCTATAGCTGAGTGGTGATGGTAAACGCCTCCCATTCTAGTCACTGGAGTTCGAATCCTAGCATAAATGTAGGTCTCAGATGAACTAGAAAATATTCATGTGATAAATGGTTACGCAAGATAGAACATCTTTATAAATGTTTTAATTCGATTTTGACTGATGCTCTTAATTTTTAGTTTCATCAAAATTGGAAGATGACTCTCGACAAGAGTGTGCAATTAAAAAATATTCCGTGGTACTAAATGTACCACCGGGCGTTGCGTTGTTGGTTGACCCTCCCTCTTTCAGAAGGGGGTTGTTAAGGCTTGAAACGTTGAATACAAATGAGTTTTAAAAGTATGAAGGGAATAATTTTACAATATTGGAATATTTGAACATCTCATATTGAGATAATCGTTCGACTGTACCCCGTAAATATGGGGGAGCAGGCCAAAAATGCAAGTGCGCTGGGTACATACTATTGTACACACACTCAAAATAATATTTGTGATATTTAAGAAAAAATTTCTTACATTTGAGAAATATGATTAGCAAGGTGCACTTGAAAAGTATTTCTGTTATAACAGAAATGTTTTCAAAAACGTTTTGAAATAAAGTCTGAAAATAAAAGTTTTCCAGTTATTTTTAGAAAAATGGTCTTAAATATCAGCAACACTTTTCAGATTTGCCACAGAAAACGCTTTTCTGAATAAATTCAGAAATACTTTTTTGTGTGCAGATTATACGCCAGCTGCACACTCTTGTTGAAATTATCCACTGTTGGTTTGACCTATTTCAAAACAAACTATTGCCGCTGTTGAAAGCATTTATATATATATGCCAACAGACCTGAGAACGCCTACTAAAGCAAGCAAGCACGCAATCAAGCGTCCCCATCAAAATGTTATTGGATAACGTTGAACTTATCTCTTTCGCTCGCATCATGTACGAGTCCCCATCTCACAGACGAGAGCTCTCGTAGAAAACGTTTCTATTCCGCTTGTAAGAATCCTAACTCTCCTCGTCTAAATATTTAACATCTTGCAGCATGTTTAGTTGGTTCGCCGTGGTCGTTGCGCCATCATCGTGATGACGTCTGTCAACTCAAAGGTCAGAACGTCTATTAAATATTAATCTTGGGGTCTTTTGTTGGTTCGTTACACAGAGGCTTAAATTGGCAAAAACTCATTGAGTTACTGTTGACAAAAAAGTTCAAAAAGCGAACACCGCGAATATACACAGCCAACACATAGCAGCCCAGTTTGATTTTGTAGACAGCATTGTGTGGGTGCAGAGGCGGTATACCAGTGAAGAATACGGCGGTGGTATACGCCGAAATCACAGCAAAGGTTAAAAAGGCACATTTACACAGGCCGTAGTGTAGAATAACATTCAGGTATTAAAAAAATTTTGTCGCTCACTTTCGCTCGCTGGAAGCAAGCATAAAATGACATGGTATATATTAACTCTCTTTTGGAATAAATCATACTTGCGCCGCTGTTGTGCTGGACAGACGCTGCTCCAAGGTGACACATTTTTATATGTCAAAAATTGTGTAAACATTTTCTGTTGATGCTTGTACTTCTTGTCGCAATCGCCATCTGTCCGGATAAACGGAGGAACCATTTTGGACAAAATTTGTACTCTTTCCTGGCGTACGTACTGTAGCGACCCGAATAAAAGGGGGGACTGATATTTATTTTGCCTCTCCAGGGGGTAACTCCCCAGTTATTCGGTTACGGACTGATATTTTTTCAACCCGTCCGCTGCCGCTCTTCGTTACTGATATATATCCGGTATTGCTAGCGATAATACAAAGTTATACTCTGGAATGCTACTTTCAAAACTTAAATATGCTTTAAAGCTTCGAACTCAACTTTAGTTGGTCTTGGAGTCATTTATGCTTTACAATTAGGGATAATTTACATCCATGGACTATAATTAGGATTTATAGATTCTATCCGCTTGCAAACTCTTATTAGGGATACGGACTCCTATTGATTAGGACTCAAAAGGGGAACTCCTCTCTTATTACTTCCCCCCACTCTTATTTGGATCACTACAGTACACACAAACTTTACGACCTAAAAATGAGGTTGGTCGGCCTTCAACCCACAGCCTGCTGCTGCTGTATATGGAGTATAGACTGTTACGATAAGTCTAAAAAATCGAACTAAGTCCACGAACGTTACGATTGTAAAAATACAATCGAACTACGCTTTATGCTGAATATATCAACTCAACAGAGCTAGCTAGCATGCTGGCTTTTATCGCGAATGCGCTAGCTAGCTTTAGATCTCCAAAACAAGCTAGAAGCGTACTATAGCGTAACTAACGGCGTATAGTTTTGTGAAATTTTGGACATAGCTGCTACTACTGTTCTAAGTTTTGCTATTGCTGGCTATGCTGTTTCATTCATGAATTAGCCTTTATAGTTTTGTGTTTGTGTGCACGCAAGTGTACAACTTCATTCATACAAACGATTTTCGGATACGAGTAGGTTGAAACTGGTCGGTGGTGAGTTGTAAAATTGGGACGATATTGTTGAACAATTCGCCGAAACTACGCATAAATATGCTATTGACCAGTTTTCAAAGTATAAGAGATAAAGTATTTCTTGTTGTCGTGAATTCAAAGTGTCAATGTTTAAAAGATTTTTTTGATTGCTTTTCAATTGTTGAACATTGTCAAGTATTGAATTGATTTTAATTAAAACCTTGATATATATTGTGGCCCGTGTTACTTTTAGGGGCGTCCAGATTTCTGGTAGGTCTATAAACGAGTAGGATTAAATTCTAGATTGCATTTTTTTGCTTAGGCTTAGGAATACGTTTTTGCAACGTATTACCGTACACCCATTTGGAAGGGGCACCTTATCTCAAGTGGAGGCCGCATAGTTATATCAAACTCTGTGTAGTTCCAAAAGAAATGCGGCTAGCTTCTCTTTTGCTACTGCTGTCTTGGTTGTATTAATGGGTTTAGAGGCTCGATAGACCTTAGAAAAACCTTTGGGTTGCTAAATACGAAGAAAATTTCGCTCGTTCAGCTCGCTCGCCAACATGTTTTACTTCGACGTAAGACCCGTACAAAATGAAATATTCAAGGGCAGTGACAAAAATAGGCTTAGAGGTGTGTCGCGGGCTTTCTGCCATTGGTTTTAGCATATGAACAGGGTCATTAGCCAATATACCTAAAATATACGCATAGCTTCTCTAACACAATTGTGCGAAAAAATTTCCGCGCTTGGCATGAAGTTTCGTTCATTGTAAGTCGCTCAAACAGAACCGCCGTAGTTTTTAAATGTGTTTGTCTTCTTGTTTGCTTCGTTCGCGAGTTTTTCTTCACTCTTCTATGATTGTTAATCCGCGTGCTGCTATGCGTCAAAAGATTTTCTAGGTCGCTGCGCTCGCCAACATTTTTAGATTAAAAGACAATGATTCTTGGCCAAAATGAAACATTCAACGACTTTCATATTCCTGATGCACCGTTTAGTAGCTGTAGCTTAAAATGGTAAAAGATATTTACGCTGTGTGCGATTGTGTAATTCATTTTAAAGATAGGTCCCTGTTTAGATGAAATATTTTGCAATTATTACTGAAATTATTTTAGACAGGGAGACAGTTCTCGACTTCTGGTCTCAGTTCTAAGCCACGAAGATTCAAAAAAGCGAGACTGAGACCGAGACCTGCCAAATACCGAGACTTTCTGACAGGTAACTTATCAACTACCCACATAGCGTAGTACTAACCTTGGCCTGTGGTATATAATCATCTTGTATGATGTGTGTGTTCTATCGTGATGCGCATTTCATTTGCGTACAACATGCGTGAATGAAACCAATTTTAGCTTTGTTACACAGGTGGAATTCCTTTAACAATGTGTCGAGTTTGACGCTTACGTCAACGAAAATGTGACATTTTGACTGTTTTGTATTGAGTAACAACTTTTACAGGTAATTGATACAGAAAAAAGAATATTTTTGTGAACGTATATTATTACTATATATGCGTTGTCAACTGTGAAATTGAATGGATTGCGCAGGTTATGAGTAGGAAGCGGAAAATGTCACAGTCTTTGATTGATAAAATTGGTATGAATCGGACGTAAAAGCACACTCAGATGATTTGGGTGAATTTGGTTGGCTTTAAACAATAATAATGAATTGTAACAAAATTGGTGTTTGTGAGCTTGTTTGTGGTTTAATTTCGACTGTGTAGTGTGAATCGTACTACTTTTAAATAGCAATGCAAAATTTCACTATCGAAATTGTCGGAACCTCGGAAATAAAGCGAAGCTAATGCCAAGTATCCCGTTTGACTGGAAGACAGGCCTCTAATTGCACCCTGGGTTTTACCAGTGTATTTTTTGCTGTGCTAAATATTCCAGTTGCAGGTTGCGTCAATATGAAATATAGAGTTTTGGCCCATAAAGACAAGGACGGAACTTATTTCCATGAGACTGCAATAGAGTAAGCTTAAGCTTTAGAGTATTTTTTGATCAATCTTAGGCTGATGTATAAGCCCATTGAAATATGTTTATACTACTAATACGACCCTGTTCTATAAGTTGGTGCATTTCAGTGATTCTGTGTTTAGAAACTAATCATGTGGATGGTGGCGGGTGCAGAAGTTAGTGACCGAAAGCGCGCGATATATAATAGTGAAAAGAAATTCAAGAGCGAAGCGAGCAGAATACCAAAGACAATTTTAGGACTTAAACTCTTAATACAGAATTTTGGTCTTGATCGCGTTTGGGCGGCATGGCCTGGTTGACTCACCTCGGATTCGCCAGTGTTTGTGGGCATTTATTTTCACAATTTTGCAATTTTTGCGTTTCACAGAATACGAAAATCGGTGTAGTTCAGTGTGACTGATGTCATTTGAGTAATTGTCGCTTGAGCAATCATTATAATCGCGGTATTTCTGCGACATTAAACAGTTCCATTCTACCGAATAGCCGAATTATCAACTCGACACGTTTATGAATATTTATGGCGAAGCATTGGTTGAGAAAAGTTGATAAGCAATTTCCATAATTGATGCTTGTTTGTAGCTTTTCCCATCGTCAGTTTCAAAACACACCCAGTCTGCGTATTTATATAAAATTAGGTTCTAACCATGTGCGTCATTCGATGTTTTCATCACAACGTGTAAACAACTCCATCAATGATAGTACGGAGCTAAACACCGTGTTCACCATTTAACTGGTGTGGCACATTTAGTTCTATAATATTGTAGTGACCTGTCGAATAAGAGGGAGACTGATATTTATTTCGCCTCTCCAGAGGGTATTATTCGGATTTGCACTATGATTTATTTTTTAATCCAGGCCCAGTGAAATATATATAGATATATATAATATATATATATATGTATATTATATATATGTATACATGTATATATAGATATATATTTATATATATATATATTTTAATATATATGTATATATATATATAAATATATATATATAAATATATGTATGTATGTATATATATAAGCCTGTTTTGGTTTGATTCTTTCGTGAAACCTGCCATCTGGTTCAGTGATTATTTCACCAGAAACCCTAATATTTTGTTTTGTTTTCAAATCCGATGGCAATGAGTTTTGCATATAATAGATTGTTCCGGTGTTTCGGGCTCAAAGTTGTACTTTATTAATGCTGCGTGAAAGAATTATGTAAATCAGAAAGGTTAAGTCGATTATGAATCGCCTTTACACGGTTTATAGCCGGAAACGAATGCTGTATTTAAGTGGTGTGTTTAGGCCTCGGTTGAATAGTAATATTTGTCTGTGTTTGACATAAAATGATACAAACATCCCGATGCGACACGCAGACTTCAATCTGATCGGGGGAGCAAATAAATTTTAGGAGGGGCACACGGCTGAAATGACAAGCATGCCAGCTGTTCTACAACTTTGGGAGGCATGCCCTTGCTGGCTACGGGCGCCGCAAAATTTCAAATATTGGTTCAACATTCCCCCCCCCCAATAAGGGTTGGGTAGGCCAAAAACGCAACGTGCGCTGGGTACATTGTTTTGTGCACAGAATGTACTCAGTTGCACACTCTTGTCAAAATCATCCACTCTTTATAATACCAAGAGTATGTTATATAAAAAGTGTCATATTCTATTAAATATCATACACTCTTGAAATTACTAATGCACCTTTTTGACATTTCAATTGCTGTTCATTTGAGTTTTAGGCGATATGAAAGGCAGTTACTAGTTTTGGTAATACTAATTTGGCCGAATGAAACTCGAAAATTATTAATATAATATATATGTATATATGTTGTATACGTATATATAACATATATATTTATATATAATATATAATTTATTATGTATATCAGGGTGCAACCGGACTTCCGGTTCCAGCATTTTTTCGCCTTCCGGTTCCGGTAAATTTAACCGGAATTAAAAATTCCGGTATTAAAATTTAGATGGTTGAAATAAATATATTTTACTAAAAAATGACGATAAAAATTAAATATATTTCCTTAGTACAGCATGTAAACATTGACATTCGCCGAAAATAAACCATGGAAGGTAGATTTCGATTCCGTGGATTATGAAAATCTGGGCCCATGTATAGAACAAAGCCGGATCGTTTTCCGGAGGGACTATAATAGAGTCAGTTTAAGCTTTAGCCTAATTGTTTGCTTAGGCTTAGGCTTAGGCTTAGGCTTAGGAATACGATCATCCATACGCTTAGACTTAGGCTTAGGCTTACGCTTCGGCTTAGGAATATGCTTTTACTACTGCTCCGGCCCTGTTCTATACATGGGTCAAAATCTGAAATACAGCAGATAAAGTGACTACTAATCTACAACTAGGGTTATTTCACAAATTTTTCAGTGGAATATATTTTTCATTTTCCGGTTCCGTTTCCGGTAAATTGTAATTCCGGTTGTACCCTGATATATATCCGCGAGACATATATCGTTGTCTATATTAGCAGTTTTTCTACGACAAATTTAGCGGAAGATTATATATTTTAATTTTTTCTAATTTAGATTTGACCTTTCGTATTACCGTTTAAAAAAATTAATTTTCTGCTGCATATCGATCTTAGAGATCAACATCAAACACTAAGAATAACTGTCAACTTAACACTGAAAGCCGAGACCGTTACTGCGGTTCGCCTCTGTCTTCGTTGCCACGAGGGACAGAGGAAACGGGCAAAATGTATTGCTACCCGAAATTTTCACGAAACGAGATAAAATGCGCGTTTTGAGTCTTTAGGATAACCTACTGAATTGTTATTCGATGCTAAAAAATAGTTTCTGCTCGCTATTCTCGCTTGTATCAAACGCATACTCTACTAAAATGAATTCTTGCCCACGGCCTCAACTACTAGTTTAACCAATCAAACCTGAACAATACTGTCCGGATTTATTTGTCGCAGATTTTATCGACTGTTTTGTTGTGTTTAGCTATTACTAATATACTGTTTAGTGTTAAGTTTCAAGCATCTCGCAGGCTGTACCTAGTGTAAATACAAAGAAACGGTTTGGAAATATTGAAAACATGCTACAAGTGCATCTACCAAAATAAATAATAATAATAATAATAACCACAACAACAATAATAATAATAATAATAATAATAGTAATAATAATAAAGTGCTAACTGAAATGTTTTTATTAATCTCATTCTGTCAGATATAGTTTCAAAACGGAAATCATGCAAAAATTCATTTGCTGTTCCTTCCTGAACCATTTCCTACATAAATTCGATCGGTTTTGTTACAAATTATTCATAATCATTTAAATATTAGAAAATTGTCTTTGAAAAATTGTTATTTCGAAATGAGTGTTTATGCAATTAGTTAAACTTTGTTAGTAATTTGTTAGAGTAAAAATTTGATGTTTTCGCAAAACTTAATGATAAAATAACTAATAGGCCTACGTCATTTTTGTCTAGTTTTCTTTAAAGTTCATCAGTAAGTCGGTGACGACTATTATTTCAAATTCCGGTTCCTTTTCGGATTCCGGTTGTTGCAAAAAAATTCAATTCCTGTTATTAATCCGGTAAAACTTAGTTCCAGGTCGAAGCCTGGTAGTAGGTAATAACTAATTACAAAACATGTTGCTTGAGCAGAAAGAGAACCAGATTCGGGTCTATAACGCAATTGTAAATTGGGCTGAATTATGGCCTGGGATACGACATATAGAGACACAGTTGAGAGGATGATCCCAAAGCATGGTATTATGTTTTCGGCAACGGCTTATGTTCCATACGTATAGTGAATTAATTTTTCATGATTTGTCTGCTCAGAATCGTTTGACGTCAAAACAAACAACACCGGATCGCTTTTATGAATGGTTCAATCATTTGTTTGAACCAAATTCAAAAATCCAGATATATTGTCGATTGTTGACATTTCAGATACGTATCGAACAGGGCATACAGTTAACATTGACGAATCATCTGGATTTTTTAAATTCGATCGCAAACACAAGGTTTAGTCTCAGAATACAGCCGGAATTTTTGGCTTTAACTTGTGCATAAAACCTTTTCTTATCACCCCTACTTCTGTGTTGTTTCGACGTATGATCCGGCAATTTCGGTAGTGAAATTTTTCGGCATTTTTTTAACATGTTGTGTTGTTCAATGAACTAGCTGTGTTTATGGGAAAATTTTTTAATTTTCTCATGGCCAAAATTATGGTAAAAGAATGAGATACTTTAAATCTCTACAACTGGTTGTAGATTGCTGTTAAAATTAGCAAATTCAGTATTTTAACTATTCATTCGCTCCGGCTGAACTTTGGTTTGAAAAACTAAAAATACAGGATCCGTGATAATAATTCATGCTCCGTTGTTAATCCCGCTACCAAAATTGGGCAGCAGGGATGCTGATGGACCGAAACGATTGTTTTGGGTACAGATTTCCGGCGTGGGTATGTAAAGCCCCTATTAACCTACGATATGGGGAACCCTGTTACCATGCCTTTGGCCTGAACGGTACCAGAGGCGCTCAGCTCTCTCCCTGAATAAGGTTTGACCGTCCCTCCAAATTTTTCAATCTTGCTTGTAAGTCATCGACAACCCTTGTATGCCCCTCCTGAAGAACGTTTAGCCAACCTAGCAAGGTGAGCTGACTACGGACCTGCTTGTTAAGTACCACTATAATTCTAAACGCTATCAGGGCAAATCTTCAAAAAGTACGAAACGTCTGTATAATAGCTTCCCAAAGCTTCGTTCCCCATACTAGCAGCACAGCAATCTTAAACAAGGGCAAAGCCACGATTGTAGTTCAAAAGGATGAATATACACAAGATACGACTTTTTGACCTGTACGATCCACAAGGTGGTTCTAAACCGTGTTAAAAGCGCTAATTTCGTATTTCTCAACATTTCGGGAGGACATGAAATACACTCAAAATAATATTTCTGATATTTAAGAAAAAATTTCTTGCATTTGAGAAATATGATTAGCAAGGTGCACTCGAAAAGTATTTCTGTTATAACAGAAATGTTTTCAAAAAAACGTTTTGAAATAAAGTCTGAAAATAAACGTTTTCCAGTTATTTTTAGAAAAATTGTCTTAAATATCAGCAAAACTTTTCAGATTTGCCACAGAAAACACTTTTCTGAACAAATTCAGAAATACTTTTTTGTGTGTATCTCCTCTATCCCCCAGTATACGTTTATATGGTTACACGGCGTGTGCTGAGTTTTTTTATATTGTCATAAGCTGTCATTAAAGCTTTTTACCAAATCCTAAAACACGCAAATCTAAACTGAATAAATATGCCGCTAAGGTAGTAATCCCTGACCGGATCAGCCGTAGCAATGTATCGTTGCTTCACATAATTGAACGCATTTTCGGGTTTTGATGTTCAAGCAAAAAAAAATTATTCATTTTAGTTCAAAAACCAACCAAACCGAATATAAAAATATAGGAACCGTTGAGATCTCATGCACAGGTTTGTAGACAAACAGGGCGTCGGTTGGTTATATTCCGTATCACAAATTAATGACAGACACAAAAGAGGTAAAACAGACATTGTTTTAAGCAGTCATTAGGCATAATCTGGTCGATTGTGTATAGAATTCAACAAGTATATACTTTTGTATCGCAGAAAAATGAAAAACTTGGTTACACCCAAGACGGAACAACCAGCTTCTGGTTCTGTTTGAAAACAACTGTGCGTACATATGTCTATGATGCTGGGTTTTATCTATTGGAACCAGAAGCCAGAACAGATGTGAAAGAGACTGATGGCGTGCGTAAAAAAACTCTACCTAACCGTTATATACATTATTCTGGTTCGAGTACAAAGCATTGCGGCTTTGGTTTGTTCAATGAACGTTCGAAGAGTGTTGTTTTTTGTTGTTGTTATTGTTGTGTTTGTTGTTGTTGTTGTTGTTGTTGTTCTTGTTGTTGTTGTTGTTGTTGTTGTTGTTGTTGTTGTTGTTGTTGTTGTTGTTGTTGTTGTGGTTGGTGTTGTTGTTGTGGTTGTTGTTGTTGTTGTTGTTGTTGTTGTTGTTGTTGCTGTTGTTGTTGTTGTTGTGGTTATTGTTGTTGTTGTTGTTGTTGTTGTTGTTGTTGTTGTTGTTGTTGTTGTTGTTGTTGTTGTTGTTGTTGTTGTTGTTGTTGTTGCTCTTGTTGTTGTTGTTGTGGTTATTGTTGTTGTTGTTGTTGTTGTTGTTGTTGTTGTTGTTGTTGTTGCTGTTGTTGTTGTTGTTGTTGTTGTTGTTGTTGTTGTTGTTGCTGTTGTTGTTGTTGTTGTGGTTATTATTATTGTTGTTGTTGTTGTGGTTGTTGTTGTTGTTTTTTCTTAATTTTTGGCAAAAAATAAATATGCATTATTAACAATATATATCGATGTATACATTTTGAGAGTTTGCACAACTTTGCAGGCTTCTATTGGTGTATTGTATACGCTGTTCTATATTGTGGATAGGGTTGTGCCGCAAAACGTTTCATCCTCTCTCGCCCCCCCCCCGTTATCGAACGGGGTATACGGAATAGACGGTACCTGAGGGTTTTGTTGTTGTATATACCATAAATAGAGGGGCCCCGTATAGCTTTGCTTGTATATTTTTGTCTGTCTTTATTTGCGACGTATTCTTGGAAACAAAACGAATGCTAAAGAGTTATACAGATATTTATTTTAAGTTTTAATATTCTCAACTTTTGTACAACTGTTCATTGTATATATTTTTTTAAAATAATATGTGTCGGCTGGAACAATTGTCTTTCTTTTAATGTCGTTGTGTGTGCCGATCAACAAAGTGAGAATTTTTATTTTTGAAATTTTAGTCACACTGAACTGCGTTCGTTGAATTGTGTTAAGAATACACACTGGTTTGTTCATTTGTGAATTTCAAATTTCATATGTACAAATACCCTCCATTCCGTCGAATTGCGGGCGTTTTATGGAAGTATCACGACAATTCGTCGGCCGACAACTCGTCGTCTGATAACTTGTAATCCGAAATTTCATCTACTCGACAATTCGTCGCCAGTCATTATGCTTAAGCATAGATTTTTTAATTACGTTTAGGAATATGTTTAGATTTATTCATTAGCTTTAGGACGCTGTTGGGCGACAAGTTGTCGGGCAACGAATTGTCGTAGATTCGTTACATTTCAGCATTAGTGATTGTGGGCGAAGTGCAACTACAACAACGCAATGATGAAAGCCACAAAGTGTAACACTAATGCGCCTAATAAGCATTTGTCTGCGAGAAGTCTTTCGAGTTTCGTGATTGGAGTAATTAGATTTACAACTTAAAACGTTGTTGGAACAAAAATTATTGAAAGTTCTTAATCGGCTTAGCAGCCTCTCTGATAGTTTACTGGCTTGGATAAATGTACGCCTTAATGTAGGTCTTTTTACATAAACATAATTAATGGTTGCTGATTTTTTCGGATGAAAGTTGTCCTTGAGAAATCTGGGGCAAGACTTTGGTTATTTTTTCTTTGTTTTGAGATGAGCTTCGAATTTAGTTAAACTTTTATATATTTACTACACAACATATATCTATTTTAATTGCAGTAAACGAACAAAAAAACGCCTGTGTCTCGTGAAAGTTGTGTGTCTCGTGAAAGTTGTAATTGGCTGGGGATTTTTTAATTTTATTACCCCACTACACTGAAAATAAATTGTTTTTTTTCAAGAAATATTGTCTGAAATTTGTCTTGCTACGGGCTCCAGACATAAGTCTTAAATTCAAAACTTTTATTTCTTAGATCCTTTCAGAAATATTGGTGTAAAATTTTTCACATTTAAATGTCTTAAATTTAAGACTTTGTTTTATGAACGATTAACAACAATATTTCTCAAATATAAGACAAATATGTCTGAAATAAAACACAGCGATTTGTCATGGAAACGGACTGCAAAATTGGGGGCTAAAAGCTCAACTTAATACCCTAATTTTACAACCTAAGATACGTTTAAGATGTAAACTTAAGTTGGCTTGGAGCCTGAGCTCAACCCGAAGTATCTTTGAAATTCGATTATTTATATACCCTTTTAAGAATATAAATGGAGCAACTTTTTTTACATACATAAAACTTAGCAAATTAATTCTTGATTAAAAGACAACTGTTTCTTGAAAGAAAGAAACTTGTGTCTTATAAATTGGCAATAGCAATTCCTTGAATAGGACATTTATGTTTTAACCATTTAAGAAACGAATTTCTGAGCTGTTTAAGGGTAATAATGTCTGGCATTCCCTGTCAAAAAATTTAGTAATCTGCTCAATGGCGGATCCACGGGGGGCCACCTCGGCCGTGGCCCCCCCAACAGCATCTCGACAAAAATTATATAGTGTCAATTGCTGTTCTACGCTGTTTATTTCTCTGTTTCATACACAATAGTATAAGCACGCTTTAAAGTTTCTTGGCCCTGGAGAAATTTATGCGCTACAATTAGGGATAATAGACATCTATGGACTCTAAACAATGTTTTAAGGACTCTACCCGCTTACGGATTCTTATTAGGGATACGGACTCCTATTAATCGGGACTGCCCCCCCTCTTATTTGGGTCACTACAGTATGGGTTAAAAATAAGTGTATTACCAGTGAAATTTTGCCCCCCCATTTTGAGATCCTGGACCGCCACTGAACTCGTTTTTGCTATAGATATCGCAACCGTAACTGAGTGCAGCAAATTTTGTGCACGATAGACGCTGCCTACATAGTGTTGTGGTTAAGTCGATAAATAAGGAATACTTTATGATCAAGCTTCGATAATTTGGCCTATATGTATAGATCAGGTGAGAACCGTTTTTTCCGCGGGACTGCAATAGTGTAATCTGAACCGTTAAACCAATTTTTTGCTTACGCTTAGGCTTAGGTATAGGCTTGTACGTACGTTTACCCTTAGGTTTAGGCTTCAAAATAGGATTATACTACTGTTACGGTCCTGATTCACACATTAGCCGATTGGCTACAAGCCGTTCTTAAACCGGAGCAGAGATTGGCATGGCAGGCTGATTACTGATGCTAATTGTAGGAAAATTTAACTCTTGTATATACACTCCCAAGCACAGTTTCAAAATTTTCTAGTTTTGCTTAAGCTTAGGATTAGGCTTCGCCTGACGTTTGTGCTTAATACGCAACAAAGGCCAAACTTTAAAATCGTTTCTCTTCGATAAGTTGTCATTGGTTATTTGGTCCCGTAGTTATTTACCACCTACAGATGTTTGTGTAATATACACGATCGGTTTGTTTAGAAAAGTCTGATTTTAACAAGTGCAATATTGCATTTTTTAATTAGATTTAAAGTATGATCATAAGTAGACAAAATGTCGCGTGACACGGCATGGCTGTCCAATTATATATATACCATATGCGCTAGCGTTTTATACTGGTTCAGTTTTTAATGAAAATCAATCTCTAGAAGCTCCTACTGTTTGAGTGTACATGGGAAATGAAAAAAGTTCTAACTGAAAAACTTAGTTTAGACTGAGATGTAGAAATTTCTGATCGAGGACGGGCAATATTAAATAGTGAATAAAAAATATCGCGAACGAAGCGAACCCGAAGGCAAGCACAGTTTTGATACTAAACAATACAACATTTTAGTTTTAATTCCTGAATGGTGCATAGGCCTGGCTAGTTTTTCCCCATTGGTAAAACCGCGCCTGGATTGAATGTTTTTTGTTTTTGCCAACGGATATTGTTGTCGTCTGCTGAAGAGGCTTGGTGAACAGGGCATTGTTTACGTCGAGAACTGTGAGTCTAGCACGTGGGACGGGTGGCGTGTTTAAATGCGGTTAGTTACGCACACGGACGGAGTATCGATAGACCTCGGTCAGACGTTTTTATATCAGTCTTAGTTTACTTGACTTAATATTTATAAGTTGGCAGCATTTTATTCAGCCAAAAAAGTTCAACGGTTCACTGAAGATGATCGAATGTTCAAGTTGTGCGAAAATGTGTGGGAATTAAAATTGTTTTCTGAGTATCAAAATATGTTTAGGATACCCATGCTTAAAAATGTTTAGCCCCCCCCCCCCCAGAGTGTTCAGTTGGCTACGAGCCTGAGTGGACAGTGGTAGGTGTTTAACAGCATACATATATCTATGTATTAAAGCTGGAACACCCCACATACGTATTTTAGGCAGCGTTCCAGCAAATTTTTATATCCATATGCAAATTATGTTTGTATACTTCCAAGTTAAAATTAGATAGATTGTTGTTTAATTTTTCTTTGTATTGTTTATTCTGTAAGACGAAGCCTGTTTACTTTTTGTGTATATTTTAATATATATGTAATTTGCATACTGTCTTAAGCAGGCATCAATTTGGGACGCGTATTTTCCTCTATGGATGGTGGATCTCGAGGTCAAATCATTCGCTAAAAAATTTGTATTTGAATGGAATGCACAATTGTCAAACAAGTTTCAAGGCTTAAGTACGGACTTGCTTGAACAAATCCTTCTAAACATATGCCTAAACGCAGTGTATTTTAAGACAGTTGCACATGTGTGCAACTACGGATGCATATATGTAGGTACATATATACATATATATCAGGGTTCCAATCGCAAATACATTTTGTCGGAAGCGGAATCGGAATCAATTTTTTGTCGTAACCGGAACGGAAATGGAAATTTATTAGTAATTTGTTCACAGTTTCAATAAAAATTGCTTGTATAGCTGACTGTACTGGTGATCTACTACCGCTGTAAAATTTTGATATTACTGGACGCTGCCAATTCTAAGAGGAGCTTGACAATTCTCAGAGCACTGAATCCGCTTCGCTAAAAACGCAGTTATGCAAACAACAGGCCAAATCTAAGCCTAAGCCTAAGCCTAAGCCTAAGCCTAAGCCTAAGCCTAAGTTCAATCACCTTAAAACCTCGTAACCAAAAAATTGGAATTCCGCCGTCGGAATTACAGCCAGTCGGAATCGGCACCAAAACCCGAATTTTATCGGAATTTTAACCGGAACCGGAATTCCGTTGGAACCGTTACATATGTAATTTTGTTGTTTTTAATGTTGGTTTTGTTGTTTTTATAATTGCTATTGTGGTTGCCATTCTTATCAGCGTGGTCTAACATTTTTAAAGGGTAGATGACACTATATACATCGATTATGTCGCCCTGGGTCGTGTTTTTTCAAGTCTCTCTAGCGTTTATCAAACACGACCGATCATCGCGTGTTGTATACCTAACAAAGTTTATTTTCTCATCAAAACATCAATTTATCTGTACGCAGTCTCCATCGAAAAAACAATAAACTTAAAACTAAAAAAAGTTCGCTACTGCATTGAGCGACTGTCGCAGACGTACACTGGTGGATCCAAGAATTAGGAGCCAACACACGCCTTAAGCCGAACAATACCGATCGAAACCAAAATTTTGCACTAAAAGCTTTAGTGCTAAACTTGCGTTTGACGTCTCGCTTGTTTCGCTCGCAAGCTGATCATTATGTATATATTCCGTGCCATGCGTTCGCCTCCCTGTCAAAAATTTTTGAATCCACCTCTGCAGATATACATGCGCATATGTGTGGGGTGGTTGTGCTTATCGATCGCAGATGACATATGACTCTTCTACTACCCCGCTAATATAATTCTACTACCCAGCTTGTATTTGAAAATAAGTTGCAAAAAAACACTAGTCTCCTACGGATCTAAAATAATATATTCTGAGCAAAGGGTGTCAGTAGAAATGTTTTTATAAACAACGGGTGAACGGATCTCTGTACAGTTTAGAGAGCAACACAACGCAGGTTTGTAGAGTAAAACTGACAAATTTCTAATTATTATTATTATTTTCGACAATTCAATCTGTGTTGCAATATTAAAGTTAAAGACTTAGCTAGCAACGTTTGTTGTGCTATGGCGTTGTTATATACATTGATGTTTTGAGGATTGATAGTAAAAATGACAACAAAAAGTTTGTGTGCCGCTCTACGAGTGCAGTAGGACTACATTTCGGGGTAGAGTTATTTTGCAAAAAGTAACAGTTTTTCTCAGTCATCATGGCAAAGCTATCTTATAACCGACGCAGGTGTATTTGACCTGTACGAACTAGCATATTTATCTTGACTACAAGGCGACCCTCGCAATTCATTAGGTTCCGTGTGATTGATCGCGGTGAATTGTTGTTCGCTGAAGCGTTCGTGTGGTGGCGCAGTGGTAGCGCGCTGGACTGAACATCTGTCTGCCCCGTCAGTCGTGGGATTGAAACTTCGTAACAATGCCCATCATTTTCAACCCGTCGAACATATAGTTTGTTCAATGCTACAGATTTAATGCTTACAATTGTTGTTGGTTTTGAAATAGCGAGAGCGTCATTGGTGTTTTTTACGAGCATTCACTTGACGTTTCAAGGTCATACACACACTGAAAAGTTGTCACAATAGTACAGAAATGTTTGTGAAAAATAGTGAAGGTCCCTCCTATTTTGCGCAATTATTCAAATTGCAATAAAATTGCATTCGGCTTCTCGGTCAGGTCTCTCGCGAAATTTTGTACGTAATTTTATACCGAGCCATAGCGTTCAGGGTGCAATCGGAATTCCGGATCCGGTTCCGGCATTTTTCCACCTTCCGGTTCCGGTACATTTTTACCGGATTTAAAAATTCCGGTGTTATAATTTGGCCGTTTTCTTAACTTTGCTAATTTTTAAGAATCTATTTTGAACGCCACTTGTACTTTTAGTGTTTTTGAATTGCTTGTCCATGCAGTGGTTATTGTTGTGGACAAAAGCATTTTACTGGAAATGTATATGTAAATCTTGACAATCACCGAATATAAGCCATTGACTAAGGTTATTTCACAAATAACAGAGCAAAAAATAAGATTAAAATGAAATTTTTGGTGAAATGCATTTTTCACTTTTCGGTTCCGGTAAAATTTTCAAATTCCGGTTCCGGTTCCGGTAAATTGTAATTTCGGTTGCACCCTGAGCGTTATATGGCCCCCCCTCACTTCTGGATCGCCTGTTTCGGCCTTGGTTTTGAGGACACTTATAACATGACCTGTTTGCCAAAGTTGATATTTAAAATACAAAGTATATATAGTATTGGTTATTTATCGTTGAAGTATAATGTTCAATGTCTAGATAGTATTGACGTGTTGTTTTATTATCTGTAAGCAAAAAGCAATAAAAAATTTTCAATCTGTATCGGTCGAGTACTCGAACAGAAGGACGTAGGAGCGATTGTTTAAGGGTTGTGAATTAAACGCTGTCTCGAAATTGAAATTAAACTACATCTGTTTCTTTGAAATCATATATAAACCTGATGTATAAACTTTTTCCTTTTTCTTTACTATGGCGTCCGTGGATATTCCACTGTTGCCGTCGTATGCCTTGTACGACGCGAATTTTTCATGAAGTTTTAACTTTGAACTCGTGTTGTTTTGAACCGATCGTTGAATTTCAATGTGCATCATGTTTATGTAACACTCCACTCGCCGTACGCAATTATTACACGATATTTAGCAACGTTTTCGTCGCAAATATACGCCGCTTTGTGAACGTATTTTATGAAAAATTTAAACTGTGGCTGACCCCCATACCCCAGAGAGACGCCTTGGCCACCCAGGGATGCAGTAAAACGGATCATCTGTACAAATTCAATAAATTTTTCACCTTCCACGCAATTCATGTTAAATATCTCGTTATTTGCGCTTTTACTTAGTATCTCTAGCTTGCTTCGCTCGTGAAGTATTACTCGCCGTTATAAAGTTGTTTCAAAACTACTTAACCCGTATATTTAATTGGATGATATTTTCTGTTCGTAATTTGTTTGTAGGAGTTGCATTTTACGTGCGATTTCTAATGACCGCCTACACCTCATGACAAGCCAAAATTTTTGTATATATTTCAAAATTCATCTGTTATGCTCAATGCTAAGAAATCACATGGTGCTATAAGTCAAAATAAACGACCACAATGTTACTTTGAGGGCTGTAACAGTGGTATAAGCATATTTCTAAGCCTAAACCGTAATCTCTATAAATTTAAACTTAAATTATAGGTTAAATAAAGTTGAATATTAGCTTAAGTAGAACTCAAATGGCTGGACGAACTAAATGAACTAGAATTTTAGGTTTTGCATAAACTAACATATTTTAAGTTTAAAACGAGCTTAAGTAAACTTATTCTTGGTCTAAGTAACAAATCTAGCCCAGAAATATTATGTGTATCTAAGAGTTCATTCAGCTTAGCTTAACCTAAAAATATGGAAGAATTTAACTTAGTTTAAGCGTAAACCTACTTGTTAGTTTAGTTAATCTAGAACGTTAGTTTAGTACCGTTGGATTAGCTTAAGCTCAAATCAAGTTAGTTTAAGCTTTTACAGAATAGCATAAGGATAAGCCTATACTAAATATGCTTAATTGTAGTCTAAGCAAAATAATTAGTCTAAAGTTTAAGATTACTCTATTAGAGTCCTGCGAACAAATAGGACATCACCCAAAGTAACTTGGGCCGAGAAACGTATCGTAGACGCACGTGTCGGTGCGTGTCAAAATTTTGGCCAAAAACCGAATTCAATATTTGGCAACATACCAAACATTGTTTTTGCCTTGCAGTTGATTAGTTTCTGGGTATTTCTTGCCAGTTGTTGTTTTTTATCTTTGGTATGTGTAAAGAAAGATTTTGTTATTTTTAATACAAAAATAACACAGTAACTATCAGCTATTACGTAGTTGACCTGTTTAAGGTAGCAGCAGTACCTAAATGGCGTTTAATATATTGCAGTAAAATAGTAGGACGATATTGTAGCCAAAATTGCATTGCAGTGAGAAACGCTAATGTAACTTTTAAGGGTGTTCTGATTTTCAGCGGAACTGCAATACAGTAGGCTTTGGCTTTGTTTAGGCTAACTTTTCGCTTCGGTTTAGGATTAGTTTAACGTGCACAAATATAATATGCGAGAAGCAGGTAATGTTTTTGAAAGTTTATTAAAAAGAACGTCTAAAATTTGAACATTTGACAGGTTCGTGAGGAAAATTGAAATGAAAACATTGCCCAAAAAGTTTTGTCATACCCGTGTCCTATGGCATCTCCTGCTCATGACTTCTGTTGCAAGTTGGAATCCTTAGAGGGTTCGGTCGTGAGAGATAATTCGAGCTGTCATGCGAATTTGAAATATTGCACTATATTCGAGATACACGGTTTTTGATAAAATCTCATTTCAAGGAAACAGCACTGTACCCACTACAGATTCAAAATTATAAAAATCAGTAAGCGTATACACACTACTAAATCACCACAATATGTGAGAGCCCTGATAAGCTCAAGCGTCAAGCTATTATAGTGGAGCGGTCGCGGTAATTGTCTTCAATGATTGAGTCAGTAATGTAACGCTTAGCTTGAAACTGGATCTAAGGCGAAATTGAATGCTTATATTAATTTTTGGAAAGGAATAATATCGTATATCCACTATATGCACATATCTGTTTGTTGCTGAGCGCTTTAAACGTATTAGAGCCACACCCAAATAAAAACGATGTTGCCATCTGTTTCTAAATTTTTTGCTGCTATTATTTTTTTAGTTTTTTTTGTACGTAACTATTCTGTCAAAACAGATTACGAAACAAGGAAGTCATATGCCTCCAGAGCACAAACAGGCCCACCCAACTGCCTTGTCGTGGCAATGAAAGGACAACGCCGTCCGTACACTCACCTGCGCAGAGGTCCGTTGGCCAAAAATGTTCTCGTACGCATGAAAACAATTCTGTATTCGAAAAATTCTCACTGCAACTTGTAGATATTGTTTCAGCCCACATTTACTAACAATTCCTGGTTACAGGCCTGAGTAAAAAAATGTTTTACTTTAGTTTATAATTTACTGTGACAGCTGATATTTTTTGCAAAACACACAGAGTCAATATTGTCTCTGGACAAGGTTATATTACAGACGCCGTAGCCGCCAGCTCACTTTGCTACGAGGAGCTAAAACATTTTTCACGAGGTGCATACAAGGATTTTCGTTGACTTACCATCAAGATTGAAAATTTTCTAGAGGTCACAATTCTTCCACGGAGCTGAGGCCCTTCGCCTCCCCGTAGGCCACGGGCCGGTTATGTTAGCTCTAGAGTTTATTTTGAATTGAACAAAATAATTAAAGTTTTAAAAATGTTTCCCATGCTACTTTTTGGGACGTCCTGTTGTCTAGCGGGACTGCAATAGAGTAGGTTTAGGTTCTAGACTAGTTTTGTTGCCTTTTAGGTCTAGACTTAGGCTTAAGCTCAGGAATATGTCTTGGTTTACTGTAACGTCCTTAAAAAAAGCATTGGCCAAATGAGCAATAAGCTTATACGACGGCTTTTATTTATTGTTTAACGTTGGATTTAAATGTTCTTTAAAATTTGTAAAAAAATTTGATATGCTTTATTTTGTGTCTAACGTTGGTATGCGTTACAATTTTCGATGGGGCGTTGTTTAGATAATAACGTCAGTACAGATATTAAAAATAGCGCTCGCAATATCTAAGAATCGATTCATCCCTTCGGACCCGCGCCATTCTAAAACGTTGTACTATGATTTAATTAAGAAAATGATGTTGGCTTTTTGCTCGCAACTTCTCTTCACTGTTCCATCAAATGTTTTGGCTGAACCTTACATTGGTATGGTTTTGCACACAAATAACAATATTTTTGTATTGAGATTGAATATATATCTGAAAAAATATGCTTGGCTTCTCGGTCGCTACGTTCGCGACATTATTACGATATCTTTCGATCTCCATATAAATACGTCTCACGAAGGACAACCGTAAATTACCCTTTTCACGTACAATTCTGGATCTGCCGGTGCCGTCCCCCTTCGGAAATTTTTGGTTGCAATACAACTGTACACCCCTCTTCGGGGAAGAGGTAGTGCCGGCGCCCTAACGAATATTTTTGTTCCCCGACTAGGCCGGAAATTTTTGTTATAGCATTAAATAAATTGTTTAAATTTTTGGTAAATTTTTGCCCATGTTAACTAGCTATGTAATCCTAGCAGTATCAATAAATTTAAAATTTCAAGGTGTGACTCTGATGTAGTGCAGCAAGCAAATAATTTTGCCATTGTTTTTGATGAACTGAACTATTTTTGTCGCCAATTGCTAATGCAACAACAGTATCAAAGTTAAAACTTCATATTGTTTACTGTATATTGCTAATTTAGTAAATGCTTTTTTGCAACCCTGATGTCGTAAATTTGCTAAATTAAAAATAATTGTGTTCATGGACGACGCCGCGTGAATATTAGCTTGGAGCATGCCAATTGAGTCCAGTGAGGAAAGCTTTAAACAAGCTCCAACAGCCGAGAATTTGTCAAAATTTTTTATTCATTATACTTCATCGGTATTAAAATTATTTTGAGAAGTTTGGGCCGGGAGGGGGGTGCAACTATACCACCTTGCTCGTTTCTGCTGGCATACAATATAGCGCTTTGCACATATAGTTGACAAATTTTTAGGGTGTCCAGATAAATATGGCAAAAAAACGGGCAAAAATGCAGAGTATTCATAATCTAATAACGAAGAGAAAATAATTGTTTTCGATAAAAATCAAGTTTCTAGATGGATCACGTTGTTTTTACTACCCTCACTACTTTTGCAATACTGTTAACTTTAAATCATTTTTTCAATCAGAATTCAAATTGCGGCTGAAATAACGTTTACAATCACTGCACAATGATGTTCGAATTCAACACATTTTTGGCATTTGATTTGCCCTACTGCTGTGCAATTACTTTGACATCTGGAACTGCAACAGGAGTTTTTCAGTTTGAAAACCAGTCGCTAACTGGTGATAGGTGCTATACGCATTAGAGAATATTGGCTGTAGACAGTTTTATTTTCTTTATGCCATAGTTTTTTTATTTAAAATATTTCTATTATTGCAACTAACAAATACAAATTTCGTTTGTTGGAATATTTATATATATTTTGCCACTTATAAGTTGTTAATATCTAAAAATTTTAGTCTTCGTGCCAAATGATTGCTTGTATTAGAAGCATCCAAGGCTCAAAAGTTTGGATAATTCTATTACAAGTAATACTAAAATATGCAAATTCAGCTATATTTCATGTTATACAACTGCGCTCATCGTGGTTTCCCCAAAAGCAATTTGTATATAGGTAGGTATACTGAGCTTAAAATATTTGCTTAATGGTTCATACTATAAACGATTTTACACTGCAAAAAATGGTGAGTCAAATTGACTCTCTCCAGGCTTTTCGGGATTATAAAATTGAGTCAAATTCGACTCCGCTAGAGTCAAACGCGCGACTCAGTGAATCAATCACGACTCTGACGGTGTCGAATTTTGACTCAATTTGTGTAGTCCCGAAAAGCCTATATCTGGGAGAGACAATTTGATTCACCATTTTTTGCAGTGTAGTGAGTTCAGTGGCGGATTCATGGGGGGCCACCCGGCCGTGGCTCTCCCCCAACAGCATCTTGACAAAAATTATATAGAGTGTCAATTGCTGTTCTACGAAATAAATTGAAGTCCATAACCGCTAATGCTAAAACATTTTCCGAAAATAGCAGACAGTTCCAACTCATTCAAAACAGAAACGGATATTGCTGAAGATGACTGGATTTTGCTTTTTCAAAACTGAATTGGCTTCCGAATCCGAGCCTTTAAATAATTGAACGAACGTAAGGCATTCAATTTTATGGCAATAGGTTGTGGTTTGTGTGTGTGGGTCAAAAATAAGTATTACCTGTGAAAATTTGCCCCTCCCCCATTTTGAGATCCTGGATCCGCCACTGAGTGGGTTTGCTTAAAACGTCAACTTTAAACACACCTCAACACATAATATTCCAGAGGGAACGTCCATTAGTACACTACTAAACTTAGACATAAGCTGCGTTGTAGAAATTGTTACGCTGGCCACAAAACTGTGTTGTTTACTTCATTTTAATTTAAGTTCAAAACGAGACACAAGTGAAAATTTTTTTCATTTTCTTTCTACAAAACTGAGTTAAATTTAAAAAAAGAGTTAAAATTTCAAGACAATGTTTCTACAGCTGCTGACGGCAATAATGCAAGAAGACTCTCAGTGAATTTTGTGTGAACTTTTGTGGCGTTTTTTTGCGACAGAGTGACGGAGTACACATCATATTAAGGGTATATGATTATGAAAGAAGACAACTCTACAAGTATTACTTGTTAAACAACGGTGACGGAGACAACAATGTTGTCTAAAATGAGGACAATCAGGGCGATAGTAGTAACTCGCCAATAATATTTCGCGAGTAATGAGTTTCTCATGACGAAAGTTCACATTTGTCACGGAGGTTTGAATTTGCGAGATGCACTCATAATTTCAGTAATATATTTTACTTACATTTACAAGCGTCTTAACACACACAGCAACGCATTTTTCATTTCACGTTTTTGTTTCTCAAAGTCTGCTAGAAAATCTTGACGGATGAAATATTTTCTCCTTAAAGTACAATTTTCGACTTCAAAATGGTTGGTACACTTTGAACTACTTTTTGACATCACTCAATTTGTTGTTTACGGAAAAAGTCAGAGTTATTTAGAGAAACATATTTGATTGACACGGAAGGTCCGCGTACAGATTCTTATCGCCAAAATTATGCCCTTTGCCAATTGATGGTAATGCTTGTTCTGTCGTATGCGTATGAAGCAGTAGATATAACTACGAGGCATAGTTATTTGCATGGTTTGAATCAAACGCAAAGTTTGCGGTTTTCGAAAACTTTCGTGGTAAAGCTTGCCACAAAACATTTGCTGCGTCAGATCGAATTAGGGTAATAATGATTTCAAAAATCTAAGATTAAAGGTTTTGGACTGTATTAAAACACCGATTCTAATTAGCGATATAGACTCGTGTTGATTCAGAGTTAAAATAATGTGTTCGCGCTTACTCGCTATACATATATATTAATTAAAATGACGTTTCTACCCTCCCGATATTAATGCTAGTTACCTTCGCGGCCGCGGTAGAAATATGTTAACGCTGATTCAAAATTAATTTCCCTGCTGCAACGGTAGTATATATATGTAGAAGGAGCAACTTCAAAAATGGGTCCCGGTGCGGACTCTCGGCAGCGTAGGATATATACTTATTATTTCAACTTGTCACAAATACTACAGTATTTGCTTCAAAGTGTCGTATTTTAAGTAGCAAAGTCTGCGTTTTTTGCACGAGATGCCGGCATTTGACAGCATTTTATTTAAAGATTTTTTATAAGACTTTTAAATGACTCTAATACGTACAATTTAAGCTTATTCACGTGTGGTAATTTTTTTATCTGCTACATTCACTTTTTTAGCTATAGTATGATACATTGCACTCTTAATTTAATGAGAGACCGAAAAAGGCGTTTTTCTAGCTTTTCGCTTTTGATTCAGCTTACACCTTCCTGCCATAAAATTGAGGCACCGTTACGTCCCGTATATTATAGCGTCGCAAACATTTTTTGAGCCCACATCCATGGGCGTCGCTGCTCTCGATTCAACTCTGAAAAAGAATAATACACATAGTATGATTTAGCAATGTGTGCAAAAAATAGGCTTGGCAAACTACAAGCGGTGTTTTAATTTATCCGTAGGCCTGTAGCCAGCTCACCTTGCTATGGCGGCGAAATTTTTTTTTCAGAAGGTGCATACAAGCGATTTTAAAGCCTTAATACAAGCTAGGTTTAAACATTTCTAACGGGTCAAATGTTTTTACAGCGCAGCTGGCTGAGCCCCCTTGGACCAATATGTCTACGAACTCATTTATCAGCCAGACGTTGTTTTGTTTATTGTATAAAGTTTGCAACTTTAAAATTAATCAAATCGTTATTTATCATCAAAAAAGATAATGACTTTCTCACAGTGAAGCACAGCAGCCAATTTAAAAGCATCACTTTTTTATTGTACAAAGAACGCATTTTGTCTTGCAACTATTTTGGACCGCAGGTGTACAAATTGTCATGGGCAATTAACAAACAAACAAACAAACAAACAAACAAACAAACAACCAACCAACCAACCAAACAAACAAACAAACAAACAAACAAACAAACAAACAAACAATCAAACAAACAAAAAACACGCTTACGCGACACAGTTAATGAGACGTTGCTGTCAGGGTCAATTTTTTTCTGACACAGTTTCTCAGCGAACTCTATAGCTTTTCAATTTTGTAGTAAACACGTTTTAGAGCCGCTGTTTTACGCCTCTGGAAAAAGCTCTTACACTTAAAGATTTGACCCAAATATCAACGACGTTTACTATTTGAATGAAAAAAATTAACTTTTTTTTGCTCAACTTTAAACTTTACGGTAAGCATTAATACGTGCGTTTGATTTTTTGAAAGCGGTATTATCCAGTACGTATATTTCGCGTAAATACATGGTTTGTTTACAATTTAAAATAAAAGTTTCTGTCACCCATGTCACTGTTTTATAGGCGTACCGATTTCACTGCGGGACTGCAATAGAGTGCCGCTTGTGGCTATTTTGAGCTTAGGTGTAGTTTTTTGGACTTATTCGTACACTGAAACTTATGCTTTAAAATGAGTGGCGCTAGCGGTTACCATTTTAAATTTATCGTTGGTCGTTTTGTCAATATAGGTCATGCTATGTATTTTTATATTTACAAAAATTAAATACAACGTATACAGCAATAAGATTAGTCCGAAATATTCTAAAATGATAACGCCGTTAATTTGGCTAAAGCATCCTATCATATTTGCGAAATTCGTGATATTTATAGCGATTGGTAGCAAGAATCCGAAAATACGATAAACCAGAATGTTTTGAACCAACACGACTATTTTTTCGTCAATTTTGGTTTCTAAAAATACAACAAACAGTAAATTTTGTTGCGTCAAACTATGAACGCAAAATTATACATCTAAGCCAGAAAATAATTATATATCCATGCAGATTGAGCAAAATAGGATGAATTATAGACTACAAAAAACGTGAATTTTTGGCGATAAATATTTTAGCCCATGCAAAGATCAGGGGCGAAACGTTTTTTCTGAGGGACTAGAATAGAATAAGCTTAGGCATTTGTGAGGATATACGCCTTCCCGAATTGAAATTACTTGCTATTTTGGTGTTCTATGTACTTACCAAGCTATTTTAAGCCTTTACTTGTTATTGTATTTACACACTGAATTGAAGTTTGCCAAAAACCATTAATTCTGCACAAACGTACTGACCTTTTTCTGCACTGCTCATAAAATGCTTCATTCATGAAATCTCAGATATACATATCAGGTTCAGTAGGTTGTTCCGGCTAAAAGTTTCAAAACATTTAAGCTGCTCAGTTATTTAAGTTCGAACGTTACCCGTAGCCAAGGGGGGCGCCGGGGGCTCATCTTCCACTCGAAAAATTTTGGTCCCCGCTAGAAAATTTTCAACCTTGCTTGTAAGTCGACGAAAATCTTTGCGTTCTTTGAAAACTTTTAGTCCCCCTCCGAAAAAGGTGAGCTGGCTACAGACCTGGTTCAAAGGCCAGGCAAGAACATCCAGCTGGCACTGCGAATCAACTATATATTCCTGCAACTAAGTGTACGCTTTGCATACCAATGCGATACCCGGAAATTTTTTACGTTGTTCCGTATAGGGCCACTGCCAAGCTGCCTTGATCCCTGTAATGACTTTTTCAACCTTATTTCTATTAATAACTAAATGCTAGCTAAGACTAGAGCCCGTATTCTCAAATGTGTGTAGCACCACCTATCACTAGTTGGTGATAGGTCCTGTAACTTTTCATCCAGAGCATGGTGTGGTTCAAAATATCATCACATTATTCGCATTTGATTTGCCATACTTTTGTACCAAATTAGAGATCTGCAATTGCAGATGTTCGTCAGTTCGAAAACCTATCGCAAAACTGATGATAGGTTCTATACGCATTTGAGAATATGGGCCTAGTACACCCTTGAAAGACTAAACATCATAAATATACTTAATTGCTGTTTCGGTAAACCAAAACTTTGACTATGGCTTTTTGCGTTTTGTATTTATTTTCAAGCCCGTTTTGACAGTTTACCGAACACACCATCAACAATTCGGCACGCACCCATAAGCTCTTTGCACCGTTCATAAAATTATTCATTCGTGATATAATACGTGTCCATGGTTGTTCCGATTCAAGCGTAAAGTTCGAAAACATTCGGCCCATGTAAAGATCAGGGGCGGAACGCTGTTCTATGGGACTAGAAAAGAGTACGCTTAAGCTTTAGACTTAATTGTTTCGCTTGGCTTAGGCTTAGACTTAGGCTAAGGAATATGGTTATTCTTGCGCGTAGGCTTAGGCTTAGGCTTAGGTCTAGGCTTAGAAATATGCTTATAATACTGTTCTGTCTCTGTTCTTTACATTGACCAAACATTCGAGCTACAATTATAATTTGATTACGTTCAGAGACAAGTTGTATGAAAAATAATTGTGAATTTATCAGCTGTAGGTTTCACGACAATTTTCTGCGCTTTGCACATCAGCGGCAGCTAGGGTTTTGTTTCGGGGCAGCCATAAACTTCGCTTTGTTAGGCTACGAAATCAAACAGGAAACGTCTAAATCGCATTGCCTTTTTCCCAGTTCATCAAACAAAATTTGGAACGTGATATATTCGTGAGTGCTACACGACCCGCAGGGTACACGCGGGTCGGGTAAAATATTCCCCACTAATATCTCATCATTCTTTGTACCCGACCATGCTGTCGTTTCTACAACCTGTTTCACACCATGGATTCCGGTTTTATGTGCAACGGTTGTGTTGACGTTTCCCGAACGCCATCTGCAAAAACGCAACCAGTTTATTTTTTGTACCATTCATAAAATTGTTCATTCGTGAAATCTCTCGAATGTTCGCTCACGTTCTCGCGTTTTTTTCTCTGTTTTTAATTTATTAGAAAAACCCCCGCATGTAATCCACTACCACCATTCAGAATATATGTGTCTTGCGTGCCATGTAGGTGTAGTATGCTCATGTTTACATGTGTGTACGCACGTTAGCTTCAAAAACCCGGGTGGCTTGCGTGTGTGTGTCTTTCTGGTTCGTACGTCAATGGCTCATGAATTCGGGTCGGTTTGTAACCAACGAACATATAAACACATATTTACACACACACACACACCCACAAATTTCTGTATTCAGAGGATGTGAAATCAAATGCGGATATATCCGTTTCCGAAATTTGTTAACAAACGAGAACAAAAGCAGTTTTAATACAAGAATACAGCCAGCTCGAAGTGGAGTTTCAAAATTTTTTGCTGCTCTGTACACTTTCTCGCAAAAAAGCTGAACGGTTACTGCGGCGAGATTAAGTTTTCGCTTCAATCCCACCCCCCCTCTGACCCCAATATGTTACCAGTTCAACCATACAGCCAAGGGTGGCACTCGCTTTGCTTTTAATCTTAACCAGAAACAAAACACACCGTAAACATGCCCGTATATTGGGTTCGTCACTCAAAATTGGTATTCGGTGTTGCCTTGAAGCACTAATCATATAAAGAGACACACACACGTTTATTTTGTGTATATGTTTATATGTTCGTGCATACACTCACGCTCATTCATGAAACTCTGACAGGTACGAAGCTTCGCAGACATGAAGGGCGTTCACCCAGCACCTTGCGGACAGTTTCGCCGCCACTGGTCGAAAAGTTTCTTTAATATTATTAATTTAATCAAAACTTTTGCACAGAATAGCTAATGAAAGATTGTGTGAAGTTTGGTATAACCTACCATTTCTAGATCTGAATGGAAACACGTCATAAATATGGTTAAATTTTATATAACTGGAGCAGTATAAAGTACAGTTGTCTCTCTTTAATAGGCTATTAAATTCTGCTCTGAATTTAGTTGAATAGAAGGAAAGTTGACTTCAATCAATAAAAAATTTTTTATTGGCCCAGTGCATTAATCTATTTGGTTCGATCTTTCTCAGTTTTGGACGAGGGGTGTAACCAGAACTTGATTTTATTCGTATAAACTTTTTTTTCGAGCGAGCGCAACCCGTCGAGAAAACTTCATGACTTGCAGGATCTACAAAGTTATGCTAAATCCAGTCGAAAATGCTATTTTCTCATTTCGCCAAAAATTTCAAGTGGCTGATTATTTCGTCTGTTCTGTGTCTTGTATTCGGCCTTAATAGTTTAGACACATTAACACACACATGATTATTCAGTTATACACATATACACATATATACACAAATATATACGTAATATGTACAACATATCAAGTTAACCGAATAAATGCACATGAAGGCACCATACACGCAACCATGGGTCAGGTTCGTTTTGTGAGAGTCGTTGTGTTGTCAATGACGGAATTCTTATAAAAGCTTCGGAGCCGCCTACGCAAACAAATGGTTGAATTTGGTTTATGGGTTTGCGCTGTTTTTTGAATTATTTTAATATTGCCTGTAGTACAACGGCATGTTGGCATCATAGAAATACCAAGTCGCGTTTTGTATTAAAACTATACTTGCCGCCCTACTAGAGGTGTTTTTGTTTTGCTTGCTTGTGCTATTTTCGATGGCTAGAAATTTGAGTGGCAAAAATGAGCAAAATTTATCGATGAATTTGAGTGTAGTTTTTGTTGCGTTCGTGTTCAAATGGACGCGCAACGACGGCAACGGGCGTATTTGTTCAAACCGAATAGAAACAAACACGATTTAATAAGCTTTCGAAGTATTAGACTCTGGATGATGATCGCAGAAAGATGGAGAAATGCTTTTTTTGTTGCTCACAGCGTTCGCTGTGACGTGATACGTGTTTATACAATGTTATTAGATCCATCCGAAATGCAATCTTAGTTTTACATGCCGTTCATGGCGATATATTGTGAAATTATAAGCTGAGAATCAAGAGACTATGTTTAAGTTTGGTTTGTTTTGCAATGTGATGGACGAGTGAAATGAGATTAGGATAGGAAAAAAGCTTCAGTTTTATTATTTATATTCATTTTGAGTGTTTGATAGACGTTGTTTTGAGTTGTTTTCTACTCTACGCCGCGACTGGGGACTGCTTGTGTGATGTGAAACGTTTTGACAATTATTCGGGTCGTTTGCTGAACGTGAAATTGGTTCGGTATGTGATAAATGATACGTTTTGCGGTAGTGTTGTGACAACCATTAGCTGGGGGTGGGTGGGGAATTTTCAAATTAATTACAATAAATCCGACACGTAATGCGATTTAATTAAACTTGTATCAACTAGACACGCATCGCTGTACACACATTGTGTGAATCGGTCAAGGAACAAAAGCTTTCTTTATAACAATTTTTGACAGCCATTATAAATGTATTTACAAAAAAATATTTATATATTTACAACCAACTTTTAAATTGGTTAAGCTGGTACTCAAGATGTTCGACGATTGTTATGTGGACAAAATTTGCAGCTGCAGTAAACAAACTGATTTAAAATTTTCTAGGACGTTGTTGATAGTAATAATTATCAGTATGCTTATATCGGACAGCAGGAGGCTTTGTTTTTCGATGCACACCAACGGCAAACTCCTGTCAACTTGAATTAATTTTAATTTTTAATATATAACACAGTAATTGTCATGTTGTTGCATTATTGTTTTAAAGTTTCATTTTTGCTTAGCGGTTTATAACAATACAAGAATGTTGCAGCATATATACACACACGTCTTGAACGTTACTATTTGGTGTTTAAAAAGGACTTTAGGCTAAAAGTAACAAGTGATTTTTTGGCAATCTCGTATGATAGACAACTTATCAAAAATTTAGGTTAGAATATTTAAAAATTGTTCAAAGTACGCAAGCGGGTGTGGTTACGCGAGTTGTTAATGAAAAATTTATACACGCCGGCAGCGACAATTTGTAGTAAATAATGGTAGTTTTTTTCGGGTATTTCGTACCGTTAAACATAAAGTAATGGCTCGTATAGGTATTTATGAGCAGCCTTTTTTTGAATTTTCACAAATATCTTTTTTCCAACTTTGCATAACGCACAAAAGTTTAATAGAGCATGATTTAAAAAATTGGTATGCCAATTTTCGTATAATTACAGAGCACTCACCACATCTAAAATGTGTTATGAAACTAAAACTATTGTAAACAAAGTTATGTTGGAAACTTACTCAAAATAGATATGTTTGGGTATACAGCTGTAAAAGATTTGATGGTATAGTTGAATAGTTCGGTTTTATTGCAAAAAACAGAAGAAAATATCTATTAGAAACAATTTAGAAACGCCGTGCAGTATGGATATTTTTTACTTTCAAAGTAAGGGTTCTGCTATCTTCATGAACTCCCGCTGTCCAAGGGACCGTAAACAGGATAAGGAACTGCAAGCTTCCGCATAATCGGTTGTCATGCTTGAACGCCAATAGCACAGTAACAAAGCTACTTTATTCCTAAATTTTAGCTGTTCCAATTGAGTTGCTTAGTGTGGAGATTTGGGTGCGATATACCCCTATCCTGCTTAGGGTGGCTTGAAATTACGGCACGGACGTCTCATGTGTGGCTGTAAAGTAGAAATCGCCACAGGACACAACTCTATAAAATGTGTTGGAACTTTTTATGGGGGGGGGCGGCGGTAAACAAGCACGCTATCGACTGCCAGGGGCGTAAATTGAACATAATCAGAAAAAAATTATAAAAAACAGCACAAATTAGAAGTTTAACAACGAAATTGAAATTTTGAACGCAAGAAAGCGAAATCGTTAAGAATTTAAATTGAAACAAGCTTACAGTTCGGTGTTCGTTTGTAGAATAACTTATATTTTATATACCTGTAGTAAACAATAATTTGTCATAATTTATTAAGAACTGCGAAACCCGATGGACAAGCCACCTTGACAACCGTTACCTTAGGGTTTAAATACTGAATAGCTATATACATATATATACAACGAAGACATTTACATATATATGTATATATGAATAAGTGTTTATTTGTCAATACTACTTGCCCATGAGTTGACGGTACAGCAGAATATATTTCACCACATCACACAAGAATACAACGTTTGAGTGACGGATCCGTGCGAGGACACAGGTACGTATCTCCCCTCCCAGCCGTTTTGTGTGGAAAATTTTGCGATGCAAATGGTTCGTCTGAACACATTTAGCATCATCTCCCTACGGACGAACCGTGGATTCGCCATTGGGACGTTTAGACTTGTGTTTATGGATTTTATGAGTGAAGTTTTTGCTTTGACTCCGCCGAACTGTAGTGTTTATCTTTATTTGTTGTTCGCTATGTTTGAGGCAAATTTTATTTTTGGTTGCAGTTATCCGGCTGCGAATTAAAAAATTCCGGATCCCCTGGAAACGTACAGTCTTTTTTTCTCGAGTGCGCAGTGCTCATTTTCGAGCCTCACTATTCAATGATTCTATTAAAGCTACAAGACCTATTACCAACTGACGATAGGGGCTATACATATTTGAGAATACGATTATTGATTGTGCGTAAATGTAAAGCCTTGAAACTACTGATTTTTATTAACATAGATCGGTTTGGCCTTTTGTCGGAGGTGTGAAATGGCAACTTCCACAGTTAAATATTTCTACTCGAGGTAAACTTTTGTGTGGTGTGGTTAATAAATACTAATTTTTAATCTTCAGTCTATTACTTTGAAACTGTTTGTTTTCAGTGTCCATCACTTTTACCCCGTCTAAAACGGACCTGGTGTACGCACATAAAATATTGTGAAAGTTGTTTAATTTTTGTGATTACGATAACCTAAAGTTGTATTGTTTTGAATTTTTGTAGTTTGACGTCCACTTTCGAGAGAATGTAACACACTCTGTTGCGAGCCCGTGTTGAAGCGTTTTGCTCTCGGTTTGATGTTTTTTTTTGTTTAATTCCAAACAGTGTCGGAACAAACAGCGGTGTGGGCTCCCGCAAAATGCAGGTTGGGGATCCCGAAACTCGCGAGTGAAGCGGTCGAGAAGCCAGACGCATTTTAAAACTACGCGCGTTTTTTGTTTCGCCCGGTTAAGGTGGGGGTTCCTTTTGGGGTGGGGGTTCCTTTTGGGGTGGGGGTTCCTTTTGGGGTGGGGGTTCCTTTTGGGGTGGAGGTTCCGTTTGGGGTGGGGCAGCCCCCCAAATGGGGCTATTGGGGGTGGCTGCTCTGGCTCTGATTTCAAACTGGCTGTGTTGACTCAAATCGAATGAGAATTTTGCATATGAACGCTTATTTTTAGCTTCATTCTTGCTTTCTTTTCAACGCCCAAATGGGGAATTAGTACTGAGTACCTGGCTGGTTCATAGCATGGGTTAAACGGCAGCGCTTGTCTCGGAAACAGTAGTTGTTTATACTTTATTAGTGCCAGCGGTTTCAAACAGGGCCACCAGTCTTAGCGACTCAACAAGAGTTCAAAACCATATTTTTTCTTAAAATTTATCACTAAAATTGCGTTTGGCTTTTCGATCGGTTTCGTCTTGAATTATTGTCATTTATTAAAATCACGGTCTCCCTCTAATAACTGTTATATCTAATACATCGGGTACTCAAATATTAAGTTTGGCATTTGGGCAGAGTTTTGGTTTCTATGCTTCTGTTTTGTTTGTCCTATTATTTCAATGTGTAATAGACAGTTGTAGATTGTTTTCCAGACGGCTATGGGAACCGATTGACAGACAGGTTTTTTGCCGTGAATACAGGGTCGTAGCCAGAATTTCAGTGCGACAGCGGATAATCGTGGCTAAAAGTTTTTTACGAGCCAGCGTATAGACCCGGATACGGAGGGTATGACCTACAGTAAAGGAAAGATCAACTGACCTCCACGATCCGGAAGGTTAATCGAAAGCCATTTAAAAGTGATGTTTCCTTGTATGTACCAGAAATTTAGTTAGAAAACATATTTGCTCTGTTCGTCTCATTGTATACGTCTCTGTAAGTTTTTCTGTTTTTTGACTTCTTTAGTAAAATTCCATATTACTTTTGAAATAATTCTAGGCTTAATCTCAAGTAATTTTTTATTCAAACTATTTTTGGTTGAGTAGAATTTTTCTACTGGTTCTACACTGCAGTACGTATTTTATCAATTTCACAAACGTTCGAGTTGTTCAAGCGAGTTTCTCGTGTGCCCTCATGATGTGTTCCCGCAAGCCAGTTCAACCAGATCAGCGGGGTTAAAAATTTCCAGGAGTAATACGAGGAATATCACATCCGTTATATTAAGTGGGGCCAAAACTTTACCAGGCTTTGTTAAGATTTGTATAGAAAGCTCTGGGTCTCCTCTGACTCAGCATTTATAACCATTAAACTATGAGAATACGATTGCTTATAAAAGACAGCGGTTGTTTGGAAAAACCTAAACATTATATCTGATTGAGGTGTTTAGTATATTGATTTAGGTATTCGACAGGAATATGTTCTTGTAGCTCAAAAGCTTTTTCAACTCAGTTTCAATGCTAATTTACCATTGTTATAGAGTTTATATAAACTCTAATTTCTCGCTGTATTTATTTAATTAATCACAGAAATTGTGTTAGGGAATCCGGTTTATTGTGTGTGGCATCGGTGTTTATACTTTAGAGTGGTGTTGTATTTGGTATTACGACCATTCGTCGTTTGACAACTCGTCGTCCGATAGGTGTTAGTCGAGTCGACAATTCCTCGTCTATTGTTAAGCATAGGCTTAGGCATAGGATTATACTTAAGATTGTGTTTAGGATTTTTTACGCGACGAGTTGTCATAGATTCGTTTTTTATTTTAAAACATGACGATCGAAGAGCGAGATGGGTACATGGAAGCATCAAGGAAGGAAAAATGACGAGGGTATCTTGGGATCGATCCCACCACCTGATCCGTCATAAGATTAAATTTTATATTCGAATATACAAGCACTTTTCACTTTTAAGGGCACGTCCGTAAACCTACGTGCTGTACTATAATTATAGTATAGTATTTCCAGCTTGAAATAACATCAACTGCCGTTTCTGGTATTTTTACCTTGATCACGGCACCCTTATACACATATATACATATGCAAAACACGGGTCAAATTAACCTTATGTGCACCAGCATAAAATTTTGTATTTAGTCGCTGATTGCAAAGTCTCTGGATTTAGAAAAACGACGACGTGAGAACAAAATATTGTATTAAATTTAACGCAAAAATTAAACTCGTAATTGAAATATGACTGATCTGGTGTTAAACATCAGACGTAAAAGCGTTACTTTTAGATATTTATTGAGTTCGAACAGTGTTCACAACTCATTACAGAGTCGTGTAATTTCAACGAATTCAATCCGGGTGGGCTGTTTTGGCAAATTGACTCAAATTTTCAAACTTTTAGGCTTGTTTTGGACTGATACATTCGAAACAGATAGTTCTATTGAAAACTGTAACGCGTATTAATAACACGTGTTCTCGTACAACGTTTATTGATGGTTCGAAAAAAACGTAGTCTATTATTCGGACAATATTTCGTTCAGCGAACAGCAAGTAATAACCTTGTGTGGTGCTTGCGGAGACTAATGCGCTAAAATTAATCATTTACGTCTGCAATTTTAGTCTTACCGTTAATTTTTTCATAATTAATATTGTTTTTTTCCAGAATCAACGTTGATTGGTGTTTTTGTTTAATCGTTAAGTTGCTTCAAATGATTTCGTAATCCGCATTTCATATCAACCGGCCATGGCTCGTTCGTTCAATGAATTTTTTACCATTAAAACCTTGTAGAATGTTATTTGAAAGCCAGTTAACAGCATTTTTTTCTTGTTTTGTAATTACGTCGGCGGATACATCGTTCTGATTTTTTGTGCACAATGGCTGGGTTTCTGAAATCTTGTTTGTGTGTTTACTTAAGTTATACTTAAGTAGATTGGTAAATATGTAATCTGTCAAATTTTGTCAGCAGCTTAAGAGTATTTACTTAAAGTACGCTTTTAATAACGACAAGATGGTTAAGTAAATACTTTACACGTACTTATAAAGTACCAAGTCGTGCTTAAGTAGGGTTTTGGAAATCCAGCCAATCTCTTATTTAATTTCTATTGGTTACGTCTGTTGGTAAAAAACAGTAAAAATACTTTATTGTCGTCTAAGTTATGGTTTATTGGTATACTTTTGTAGACAACAGTGACAGACAAATTTTAATGTGTAAATATACTTACTGTATTACGACCTTGCACGGGTTGATTTAACTTCATTAATAAGCTTTGTTTATTCTGTTTTAGTTCAACTTTTTGTCTCACTTTTCTAACTGTTAATACTTAGGCAAGAAACTAGACAAAATTTGCCCATATTAAAACAAATGCGCCGGCCTCACAAGGGTTTGAACAGATCTGAGCACAAAGAAAATTACTTCAACGAGGTGCAGGAACTCAACAATTAGAAAATTAGAATTTCTAAAAAGCAAAATACGATTTAAACATCCAGTATCTAGAATTCGAATAGCTTTTTTTGATGGAACGGTTTCTGTTCGAAGTGCTATGATTAACACTGTACCGGTGATTCTGGAGGCAAATAAATTTTCACATCACATACAAATCCTGGCCAATGTTTCTTTTAGGGACGTAACAGTAGATTAAGTGTATTCCTTAGCCTAAGCCTAAGCCTAAACCTAAACCTAAGCAAAAAATGTAATCTAGAATCTAAACCTACTCTTTTATAGTCCCACCAGAAACCTGGACGCCCCTTGAAGTAACATGGGCTAAAATCCTGATACCGAATTCGGAACCGTCATCGATGATGAGGTTTGAAATTACGCATTCTGTTCAACTGCACACTTTCTCTTCAAATTGTATGAGCCAGAACTTTATGAGTTTATAACGATTAAAAAATTGCAAAATAATTACTAATTTGCAAAGTAATTTTGCAGATTTCATATATCAAATAAAAAATATATATTTTAAAATATGTATTTATTGTATTAATTTTAGAACATAATACAATTATGAAGTCTACTTCCAGTCGTTCCAGTTCCGTACTGACATTCCAACAGGTAAGTGACGCTAATTATATTAGTTTTTTTCAAGTTTTAGGGACAGTTTCGTAAAGGCACGTAGACACTTGAACCCGTCTCAGCTATACTTCGACGCCCCTTAAAATTTTTTTCAAACGTCTGCAATAACATTCTTCGGACGACGACACGCGCAAGACAGACAGTACAGCTGCAGTCTCCAGGATTAGCTAAGTAATTTTATAAGTGTCTGCAGTGAAAATATTGGTTGATTGTGTCTCACTGTCACCTATTATAAGTTTTGCTCAAAAACCCGTGTTGCACATTTCCACCCAATTCTTTTGCGATGCCCCTGAGACTATCTGCCTTAAGTATTTGCGGTCTGAATTGTCCTGTGAATATTTAGAATTACGGCAAGAGGTATGTAGTCCTATACCCATACGTATTCGGAATTGAGTATAGCACCTGTAACCAGTTGGAGATGGCTCGTTTTTAGTAAATGTCGAACGAATCATCAAGTGAAAGCTACAAAATACGGCACGTTAGTTTCATTTTCACCAGTGTTACTTGTCAATTGAATTTGACATCCGCGGTTGCCGCAGTTCGCTTGTATAACGGCCTGTTATTAACTGGAGATAGTTGCTAACCTCAGTTGAAAGTATATATACGGCTACTGGACTGATTTCTGAAATAAAACAGTTTGCTCACCTTCAATGCCGCTATATCCTATCGCTTTTTAGATTTGGTCTATGGATAACATTTAATACTTTAATCCTGCAATACAGTTTAATTTCACTAGTTTTCGTTACAGACAATTTACCAACTCGAAATGCTAGCCACATGCCTGGCTCAGTTCAAATACCAACCTCCATAGATAGACGTATCGGTTGATGTCAACGATAATTGTCTGCCCAATAAGCCTAAGCCAAAAACCGAGCCTAAGTCTATGCGTAAAGTTAACTATAAATCGACGCTTTATAACCTTCCAGTCTAAGCTTCCTAGTCTCCCTATCTCCCAGTAGTCAGGCCCATATAATTAACATTGGTCGGGTGCGTTTATGATTTTGTGTCAGTTTTTTGTTTAAGCTAATTCCTTGACAATTCGCATTTGCTAAAAATAGTAATGATTTATAAACCCAAGTTAACCATTAGGTAGGATTATAATTAAAAATTGTAATTTTTAACAATTGTTAAATTATAAACCAAAATATCACGTTTGTTTCTAGGTGCAACGCTTGATCGGCGTCATGAAAGAACCGTTCGAAGTGCATGGCGTTGGCAATTTTCCGACACTTTACGTACGTCTCGAAGATTTAATCCGAGAAGTGAGCAAACGTATAACCGCCGCGACGCTTCCGGTGCAACACGTCAAAATCAACGGGGGTCTCGCAAGCCACATTTTAGCGTCAAAGCATTACTTGCCATACAACGATATTGACTTAATATTCGGTGTCACATTTGCACCCGCTGCCGGCGCCGCAGAACATTGCTTTGACATCGTTAAACACGCCGTTCTTCAGTCGTTACTTGAATTTTTGCCCGCTGGCGTACAAAAGCATCGTTTGTCAGACGCTGCCCTCAAAGATGCGTACGTTCGTAAGCTGGTCAAAGTGACCACGGATACAGATACATGGTCGTTGGTATCGTTGAACAACGATTTTGGCCGATTCATTGAGTTGAAATTTGTTGACAAAATGCGACGCCAGTTTGAATTTTCAGTCGATTCGTTTCAAATACAACTCGATTCGTTGATGACGTTTTTCGAAAACGTTCCACGGTTGGTGTCTGGACCCGCGGCACCGGCGTCTCCGTCGCCATTGATGCCACCCTCAGCGTTGCCATTAACAGTCTCGGGTTGCGCCGCGATTGGCGCCAATGATCTTGGATCCACGAGACAAGCTGCTGATCCGCAACTTGCGTTCGGGAGGTCTCGGTGGATAGGCGGATATTCGACTCCAACGATGCAAGTGAATCATCCTACCGGATGGCGGCATTGTTCAGCTGATAGTTGTGGGACCGCTGGAAGCGAAAGGCATACTGGCAAAGGAGGTCGCACAAGGCAACACTGTAGTCGTAATTGCTTGCACGGGCCGGATTATTATGGCAGTGAATGTTGTTTTGGCAGTGGGAAATCTGGCGACGATGCCTCAGTGCTTCAGTATGATCATACGTATAGTGGGAATGGCGAAATGCATTCGGGTCGCTATGAGTATCGCCGAATACGATCGACTACAGAATGTCGAGAGATCGATGTTGCGTCTGCGATGCCCCCTGGGTGCTGTTCATGTTATAAACCCCCGGTAGCCACTGGCTCGAACGGCTTGTGTGCTGCTGGATTACCACCGTTACCCGTCACAGCAATGAGAAGAACCACTACACCATATAGAAACTATCAAAGATCGACGTCGTATACTGCATCTGATTCGGTACTGATTACAGATATATTCTGTAGCAGTGCATCTTCAATCCTGTCCGACAGTATCACTGCTGGATGGAATTTAAATAAAAATAATGAAAACAACAATAAAAATAATAATAATAATAATAAAAATAAAAATAAAAATAAAAATTCTAACAATAACAGTAACGCGGAACACAAGCGATTATCATCGACCAATGAACGTTCACGAACCAATGATGATAAATCGTTGGAAACAACCCTGATGCCACACGCGTCGGCTACAGTGGTGTCGACGAACGCGACGAATGAAATCATAGACGACAACTTGGCTAAGTATCGAGCTAGTGCAACTGATAAATATAAACCATTGTTTACTTTGTCAAACAGATGTGAAACAAATATTGGTGCAATACAAAAACGGCCGAACGACACAACAAGACTATTTCGATCCATGTCGACACCTGTATTAATAATTGCCGCACAGAACAAGTACGATAGTTGCTCAACGGGCGGAGTATCAGAATTGAAATCTATCTGGAGCGCGTCTTGCCCTAGACTGGATGGTGCTACATCGCTCGAAAGAAGACCTACGGAAGCAGGACAACGGCGACCTGGTTGTGATGACAGTCTTGACGACCAGTGTGACACCGGAAGCGGGCAAGAGCAACAATGGCATGATCAAAACATGACAAGAGCTATATACGATCGGTCTGAATTTGAAACTGACTATGAGAGTCGCAGAGGGTACGACTTTGAACTGTGTCATAATCGAAGTGAAGGCATCTATTCGAATTATTCAACGTCGAGTTTAATGTCGTCGGCAAGTTTGTCGTTGAGTTGCCCGTCACTGTGCGGGTGTTGTAGTATTTCTGCAGATTCAGGTTGCGGGACAACTGGAGGAGGTTCGGCCGCAGTCGCTGCAGTATTGCAGCGACCAAGCACGTTGCGTACAGTGCAGCAAGGATCGATCATCAACAACAACAATGGCAATAAAAACAACAACAATGATGGTGATAAAAACAACAGAAACAACAACAATAACAACAATATAAATGGTATATCGGCGTACTTTTCTCAACCTTCAAGTAGGGTGTGTAGCGGCAATGGTAAACAACAATCAAGCCCCACAATACATCATGGATATTTGGGCGCTGAATACGCAGGGCTCGCAGGCAGTGGGGGCATATCTCGAATGTCTGATATTGAAAGTCTAGTCGATAGTGGGCATGGGGGTGATTCTTGTCTCGACTACCAATGTGACGCGTCCGCTTCGTCTTGCTGTGACCAACCTGGGGATTTGAGTAGCAATTGGTGTGGCGACGCAACTCATGGCTCAACATCGTATGAAGATTTGTCGTCTGAAGATGCGATTGCAAGTCCACTAGCGACTGATCCGAAGCGGTTTATTGGGACAACAGGAATAAATGCAACTTCAATGCTTACACAGACGATTGGCCAGTACAACAGTGTTGCCGAAGATAACAGTCAGCGTAAAGAAAATGACGCGGATATTTGTTGCAAAGAAGAATCGGCAAAGGCAACAACAGCGAAAACAACAAAAACAGTAATGCCACAGATTGGTCCGAATATATCTCCTGCATTTACTCCTTGGACCCTATCACCACCGTTATCAACAAAGCCAACGTCTCTACGAAGAAGTGTATCGTTCGGCGATTTAAGCGACTATACAAGGCTACGAGAACGGTCGCGTACAGCAGCAACAACAACATTACGATATGAGCATTGTTCTCGTATCTGTGACAGACGCCATCGACTAAGTTGTATACCGTATGGTTTGGCGAGGTCACCGGAAGCAACATCGGCAGCGAAACACGAAAATGAAATTTGGAAACATAAGTCGATGCAGTCATCATCTGCGCCTATGGTTGAATCGACGTCAACGATTCAACAAGTCGTACGGCGATTACAACTTGAAACCGCAAGCAAATATGAAGCAAATCATACCGAAAAGCTTACGGCGAATCCTGGTATGCTGACAAAGGAGACGTCTCAAAGCGCCGCTGATACATCTGGGGCTGAAAATCGAACGCGGCAAACAATGGAACCAATTGATGCTTCAATATCTTTGGATTTATGGAATGGTCGTGGTACAACACAAATTGAGAAATCAATCGAAGAGCAACAACAGCACCAACATCGGAACATCAGCGACAGTGAAACCGAAAACGATTGTGAGGAAGAAGAAGATGAACGATCGTCGGCGACTCCAACAACTCCACTAACAAGAACAACAACTCCAGTATCGTGTATAACTCCTGAGCTGGAAACCATAAATAACGACTTGGAAAAATCAGGAGGCTTCAGTAATAGCGACAGCGCTAAACAGCAACAAAATTGTGACGAAAGCGGAAACGAAAAAAGCCAACGTCGACGACGAGGTGCTCGTATACAAATCACGCCTGATTTCTATCCAACGGTGGAAACTGAAACTCTGTATGGCGATTTCAACGAAGCTCTACATCATCTCGACGAACGGCTCATCGATACAAAACGACCAGAAGAAATTCGAGGCGGTGGCTTGTTCAAATACTGCAATCTGCTTGTCAAGGGCTACCGCCCTGTCAATCATCGACAAATGCGACACTTGGAACGCTATATGTGTTCGCGATTTTTTATCGATTTTCCCGACGTAACTGTTCAGCATATGAAACTCACCGGATATTTGGATAATCATTTTGTTGGCGATCCAGCGTTGAAATACGACTATCTGGTCAATTTGTTTCGTATTGTATCCCAGTCAACTGTTTGCCTCATGACTCACGAACGTCGTTCAACACTTGAAATGATCGAACAAGTATCGTATCAAATTTCGATGGAAATGAGCTCAGCAGCAACTGCGCTAGGTGCTGCAGCAGCTGCGAGTCTACAATTTCCTTCGATTGATGGTGCTAGCTGTGGAAATTTGACCGTTGCCGCTAGTGCACATCCGGTACAACCCGTTGATGGTTGCCAACACTTCTCTGGAGCTATTGCGCAGTTTTCATCACCTTTATCACCAATGATTCTAGAGGGACAGTCAGGGGGGAAAATACATCAAGGTGATGTCATATCTGCGGCTTCGTCCTCATGCGTCGATTGTTTAGCAGCTGCAGCAGTAATTAGTGGTAATACTGGCGGAATTACTCGGTCACAGTCGACTGACGCTCGTGGCCAGTTGAATGATTCAACTTCTATGTGTTACCGATCGCAAACAAACATAGGCAACTGCAGCTACAACAGCAACAACAACGATGGCAACAAAGGCAACATCTTTGCCAACAACAACAACAAAAGCAACATTAACAACAAAAACAACAACAACAACAACAACAATAATAATAATAATAATAATAATAATAACAGCAACGGTAACAACAATAGCAACCAGAACAACAACCGCAACAACAACAGCAACGGTAACAATAATAGCAACAACAATAATAATGACAACGGCGGCAGCGCGACTGGCGACAATCATCAAAGCGATGCCGATGATTGTCGATCATCAACACCGACTGTTGACACCGCGACACAGTATTCTTTGATGTCTGCGCCACCGCCAGGAAGTCTGTTACTTCCGCCACAAGGGACAGGAGCAACAACAGATCGGTGCGATAGGACGTTGCCAACCCAGTGTATGATTATGCCATTACCAGTTGGCGTTGATCTGAATAACAGTGCGTCAATTGGTTCATACTATGTGTCATCAATTGGCGCTACAAGCAGTTACGACTCGCGACGGCAACATTATCTTGGTAATGCGGGTGACGTCAGTAACAACAACAACAACAACCACAACGGCGATAACAATTACGCAACATGCACGAATAGCAACACCACGACAAAGAAACTATTTACATCGAGTAATGGAGACTATAATCAATATGATGCATCACCTGGAGCCTATAGTGGGTATAATGGCAGCAATGTAGGAACAAGTAGTAATCGATCCACATATAACTATCATAACAGTAACACATTTTCAACGTTCGCCGGGGCATCAGGCAGTATCGGATGCGGTTCAGTCAATAGTCCAGGTGGTGGAAGTGGATACGGTGGCACAACGACGTATTCAGGTTTAAATACCGGAACCGGGTCATATATGTCGTCATCGTCAACGTGTCAAAAGTACAAATCTTATAATAATTACGCCGTTTACACGCCAGGCAGCCATAATCATCACAAAAAGTGTAATGGTGCCGGTACTGCACGACTAGGCGGTACAAATTCATCAAAAACAACAACAGGTTATAAAAAGTATAACCGATATGGTAATTCAGGTAGCGCACTTGGCCTCAAACGTAGCATTTCAACTGCATCGGCTGGGACTGGCTCGACTAGCTATAGTGCGAACGCGGGAACTGGTAGCGGTGGCAATGGCGGGACGACTAGCTATGTGAGCAACACATCATTAATGGTAGCTAATAATTCTTCGTCGTATCGAAGTCGATACAACGCAAACTATTCAGGGTCCAGTTATACGGGATTGAGCGGAAACAGCAGTGGTGGTGCAACTGGCTATTGTGCCGGAAACGCATCTAGTTATAACAGCCATGGTAGCTTTGCAATTAATCATACAAGCGGCGGAGGCGGCGGGTATCCTGGAACGTATTTCGGCAGCAACGGAACAAATGCTAACGCTGTAAGCGGTACAACGGGCAATTTGCATAATTTTGGTGGGACCTCGTGCGGTGGCGTAAGCTTAGCAAACGGCAGTGGCGCGTCTAGTAACTCCGCTGCGGGACAACCTCAATATCCTGGATGCTCAAAAAACACCGGATCACCAACAGCAACAACCACAACGACTACAAAAATATTTAATAGTAACAACGCGTCAAAAAATTCTACAAATTCAACAACATCGTTGCTGAGTCAGCCTCAATCACAAGACGGAGAAATATTACAACAGCAACAGCAAAATACTGCACACCAGCCATCTCATCCCCCGTCGAATTGGTCTGGAGTTATTAGCGGAGCAGCAGCCAATTGTCATGGGCCACGTCATCATTTCAATTCGACCATTCGTTCTCGAAACAATAGTAATTTTCAAGGTTACATGCCTACTACGCCACAATTACGGCCGAACGCATTTTGCAATGTCGTCCCGCGTAGGCAAACAGTGCTGTATTTGTCAAATTCGGGCTCGTATTGGTTTCCAGTATATTCTTCATACTGAAGATTTAAATATTTTGAAAATTTTACTTGATCTTTTCGAGGGTTTGAGACAATTATCGGTTATCCGAGCGATATAGCATGAAATCTTGAATGGTGCAATACAGACTGAACACGACATACTGAACGAATTATACGTATGGTTTAATCTATACGAACTATGGCGGGTATAAGGTACACCGGTTTGTAGACGGTTGAGATATTTGACGAATCGCATTGTAGAAACTACTACAATTTTTTGACGCGGGTTAAAGCCAAACGGCATGATCGACCTTGATATCATATTGGACAAAACGGTGATATAATGTGGCTTAATCATTCATTGTACACACTGAGCATTCGTCGTAATTGCAGCGTTTCAAATGTTTTCAATGTCACATCGAAAATCAGTATTCAGTTGTTATTTGCAAGCCGATTTGCAGCATTCAAGTTAACTATTGGTCATGCGGCGACTGGAACAGTATGCGATCTAAATTTAATTTCAAATACGAATTGTTTTCTGACAATTTTTCAAACTACGAAATGCGCTCGTTTACACCGAATACAACAGTAACTATCGAACTTTGCCCCCAAAACGGTTGCATTTTACCTGTTGCACTGCAATTCATAACATTGCAATCTTTTTGTTCTCTGTATTATATGCAAAAAAAAACTATCCTGTCCTAGATATATATACATATATATCAACGACCATATCTACTGCATCTATAGTAATCTGTACACATATGTTTGCGTTAAACAAATTATAGCGCAAATCTCACCTTCAATCACATACTAACGTGATCGACTAAAAGCTATTTAGTTCCCAGCTCGATAAAATGCTTCCAATAAAATTGAATTGAAGTGTCACGTTAACAGCAAACGAAACGGGTGGTTTAAAACTAATTGCAACTCTGTACGTATCGACCTTGCTATACCGAACTGATGTTTACTGTGCTAAAAATGCCATTTTAATTTGTTATACTTGAAGTTTGCGCTGCAAATCAAATTCTACAACCGATCCGCGTTTATTGTCTGGTTTTATCTGATCGATCACAATTGGTGAAGACGATTTGCTGCAAGATCGTTTGCAATTGGGAAACGATTGCGTTTGTTTGTTATGGTTTGCAGGATTATATATGAAATACTATATCGACTCGGTTGTTATTATTTTAATATTTCATAGGAAATGTTTCGGCCGCAACAGTTTTTGCAGTTAAAATTGACAGAGTTGTAAAATTGATGATAATACCGAAAATTAATAGAAGAATAGCAAATCTACGTGTTTTCAAAGCTTAAAAAATTTTTTTTGAAAATTTAAAATTGCAAAGTCTTACTGATTGGTAAAAATATTAAGCCAAATTTTTAAGATATTAGCATGTTTCTTGAAACATTTTACCGAAAACAAACAGTAAAATGGCCTATATTGTCCAGATTCATAGTTTAAATTGCGACATATTCAAACTAGACTTACAGCTTATTCGTCCTCGCAATGTTATTAACTAGTGGGATTCGAACCCACGCCTTCATACAAAGACCAGAACACTCACCCGATATTCGGGAAGATCTACTCTTGAGTCAGAAAACGGTTACATGTGTGTAGAGTTATTCATAATGATATTTGAACCATATGGTTTAAATTTGTGTTATTTTCTTTCAAGCATAGTCAAGTTTACATTTATATGTTTTGACCATTTTTGTAATAATTTCTGTACGACCAAATATCGAATATATTTGATATTTCGTTCAGCGAAGCGTTAGCTGGGGCCTTTGTATCCAAAAAACGATAACATTACACGAAATTGTGGACCATTTAACCAAAGTATTATAAGTAATTTTTTAACATTACTTCAAATAAACTTAACGAAATGATTCAAATACCGTTGTCATACTCGATTATTAATTGAAAAAACTGTTTACAACTTGCATTTTACACCGTTGAACAGAAACTAAATGATTATTGGCGTGACATTTTGAAATATTTTCACGTTTCTTAGCTTTATTTTTCGATTAAGTTGTGATTTAAAATCTAGTTACCTTCCTGTAAACAAAACTTTGTTTAGTTTTGAATCAATCAACAAAGGTACTTAGTAGTTATCCTGAGTACAAGCCGCGTTATTTTTCAAAAGTTCGAAAAAACACCAATCAAAAAAAACTAAGAAGACCACTTGAGTGATTTATGATATTAACATCAAAACAGAAATGTAATATTGTATAACGCCATGTCAGACGTTGTAGTAATATCTTGTAATTGCTAAAGTGCATTTATATATACAATACATATGTGCAACTCAATTTAGTTGCAATTTTTGCATGCACAAAGGGAATCGGTGTGCAATTGTTTACTGGTATTTACTGTACCTCAAGTGAAAGCGTGCGTATCCTAGCGCTTTTAGCGCATCGTCTTACCGTTTTGCCGATGTATTTATGAAAAATTTTCAAAAACTCAATGTAGTTAACCAGAAATAGTAAACCAAAAAACATTCATTGGTCAACTTAAATTTGGTAAACTTTAGTTTAACTTTGTTAAAAATAGATTTACAGCAAGTTTTAAGAGTTTTTAATTTTACCCAAATACCTTTCGCCTGCCAGGTTATCCTTCGGTTCTGTTATCGCGGCAAACCAGAGGTTATTGTTTCGTTCAACATTACTTATAATTAAACCAAAATGTTATTTATGGCTCAAAAATTCAAATTGGATATGGAATAATAGTCAATAGTGTTATATAGTCATATATGTGTATATCTATGTCAATAATGACAGAAATTGTCTTTTTACGGCGTCACATTATATCTACAGTAGTCATACGTTCCCACAGACATTGAAGCCAGAGCAAAAATAATTTATTTGTATGAATTGTAAGCATTTCAACCAGACAGAAGGTATGTTTAGTGTGTACGAATATCAAGGCTATTGTACACTTTCTTCCAGCTTTCGAAATGTTTTGTAGAATTTGGCGTAACTTAACCTTTGTTAGGGTTTAGTTGCAGTCTAAAGCTTGCGGTGGGTGAAGTGTACGCCGAAGCGGTGCGTTTCGAAAAGGTTTCGTTTTAAAAATTTAATCAAATATTGAAAACTTCCGGCATATTAATTGAAAACATTTATTAGAAAGTGTGTGTAGCCCTAACTACTGATGCAGTTGCCTGGTAATGGCTCTAAATCACTTTGTTTTCTGGTGCTGAAGCCCGATAATTTAGCGTGGGCCAAAAACTATATATTAATAGTCACAGTATCATTCATCTTTTCCAAATTATTGCAGCTGCAATTTTTTGTACGTAAAAATTACTATATACATTACGTAATAACGTGCGATTTTATTGTACGGGTTGCCATTCATAATCGTTGTTAAATAATTTTTCACAGTTACACATCGGTATAAATGTGGTCCGTTCATTATTATTATTATTAATGATCACCTCTTATGTTCAGGCCCGTAGCCAGCTTTTCTTGTTAGAGGGGGCTAAAAATTTGTATTTCAAGCGGTGCATACAAGGGTGTTCGTTGGATTTACAAGCAAGGTTGAAAATTTTGTACTGTGGACCAAAATTTTCCACGGCGGGGGCTGAGCCGTTCCTACGCCCACCCCCCGCTTTTGGCTACGGGTCCGCTTATGTTACGTATAGCTGTGTTTGTTTGATTTGCAAAAACAAAGTCATTTCGCTCAGATCGGTTTGCCTGTTAAATTTACACATATTTCATTCATTGAGTTGTATTTTCGCCATTTTTTTGTTAATATCCATGAGTTTGTGTGGTGACCAGGGGACGCAGCCATGATTTTAGAAAGTGACGTTATGTTCTGTAAATATTTCCAAGCGGAAGCGTATATGACGTATTATTATCGACTCAAATCAGTTCGTCAAAACTAAAACGCGCACGAATCTCAAAATGGACGAATGCCCCAAATTCCGCGATGGCTACGTCTTCGGGTATAAGCTGTGATTACATATCAGTAAATGTTGCCCGTTAATTACGCACAATAGCTTATTTGTTGCAAACGTCAAGTATAGCAACTAAATTAGAATGTTATAATTTTTTTCCTTAGCTATTCAGTATGTACTTAGCTTGAGAAGTATTAATAATTTGGCAGTGAGTGGCTTTACGTAACAAATTTTGTAATATTGCATGATTTTAGGCTTATGTTTATGCTTAGGTGCATGTTTAGCTTGTTGTAGGCCGTTATGATATGATATGTAGGCCGTTAGGTTCTTGTATTGTATATATACGAAATTAACTTCGTCATTGGTGGTTGTTTATATATTAATGGTATTGTGTTTGTGTGATAATATTCAAAGTGATACCACAAGAATCGACGTGTAGTCATGAATTCAGTGTAATAATCCTACGTTTTGCTAACGACTCAAATCAAATAACGGTTTAACGGTTCTAATTTTAGTGTGGGGAGCGAAAATATTTTGTCCTATTTTTTTTGCTTGGGTCCAAAAACATTTCTCAGCCCAGGAGATTTTTGAACGTTTTGTTCAACTTTTAAAAGTTTTTCATTAATTAAATCTTCACAAAAATTTGTCTTAAAAATTGACTTTGTTTGTGGAAAAGTCGTTTGGTGCGCGTCTTTTGTGTGTTTGTATTTCGTCTTGTGTCGCTATAAATTTTTCGTATAATTGGTTAATTTTTTTGCCTTAATAATAAAGTATGTATAATTTTGCTGTATTTCGTGTTGTATCCTAGCAAAATCGTACAATATTATGATTTTGGTCTTTGTAAACCAGAATACAAATGAAAATTTTCGTAATTGATTGTTCTAAAATGAAACATGTCTATAGTTTGTTTGGAAAGTTTTAGCATATTCCGGCAAACTATTGTAATGAAATGATCTGGTTATATTTAATCGGGTTTGTTTGGTTAGGTTAATATATTTCATGTTTGAGCATTGTGTAAGTATATATGTTTGTTTACCTGTAAGAAAGTTGAGTATTATTTGTTTACAAATATGCATTATATTTTGTCTACGATAATTTTTTTCTTTTTCTTTTTGTGATTTTGCGCCTGTTAAGTAAATCTTACTGATGTGTTTCATGTGAGATTATTCCTTCACGCAAGAAAAAGCATTTTTGACAATTTTTATCACCAGTTACCTCTCAAACATCTGACGTTAGTAAACAATAGTACCGTCGTATGGGTGTAGGCTTAGGCTTAGGTTTTTAGGCTTACGTTTAATTATTTGGAGATATAGAACACGTTTTGTAAAATAATCAACCATTTGGACATAGAATTTTCATCAGATTTACAATGTGTCTGACTTTTAGCTCGCATCGTTCGCAAAAAGTTTTTCGCTATCCAGTGAAAAGTTGAACATTTCAGTTGAACATTAATTGAGAATTAAAAACGAAAAGATAAAATATAAAAAAATGACAATGAGTGACAAAAGAATGAAAATGTTTAATTTAACCTGTATCAAAATGTCACAATGATGACGACGTTTCCTTAACTACATCAACGTTAAGAATTGCATCGGATGCGATATTGAAAAAACGGTCCATGTATAGAACAGGGCCGGAACAGTAGTATAAGCATGTCCCTAAGCCTAAGCAAAAAAGTTAGTCTAAAGCTTAAACTGACTCTATTATAGACCCCCCCGGAAGACGATCCGGCCCTGTTCTATACATGGGCCGAAAGAACGGTTGAGGTATGAGGCACACCGCATGACCGGGCCAGCCTTCTAAACCCTAGTGTGCTGCGAACAATAGAAAAATTGTGTTTTTCTTCTCGCCTTGCTTCGATCTCGAGTTAGGCTCAGTCCACGTGAAAGTCAGACCAGATGTATAACTCAGACCAATGGACCCATGTAAAGATCAGGGCAGAATGTTTTTATGTGGGACTGCAATAGAGTAAGCGTATGCTTTAGGGTAATTTTTTGCTTGGCTTAGGCTTAGACTTCGGAATATGCTTACAATAGTATTCCTCCCTTGTTCTTTACATTGGCCGGCTAATGCAAGTAGTATAATCATATTCCTAAGCCTAAGCCAAAGCGTAAGTATAAGTCGACACTAAACCCTAAGAAGCGTACTGTATTGACCCGAATTAGAGGGGTCCCCCATTTTGGCTTCGAATCAATAGGAGTCCGTATCCCTAATAAGAGTCCATGAGCGGATAGAGTCCCTAAACCGTTAGAGTCCGTAAATGTCAATTAACCCTAATTGCAGCGCATAAATAACTCCAGGACCAAATAATTTGAGTTCGAAACTTTAAAGCGTACTTAAATTTTGAAAGTACATTCCTAAGTATAACCTTGTATTATCGCTCAAGCTGTTGACACAAGACAAATAAACGTTTAATTCAACGAATATTTGCAGAACCGGATATATATCAGTAACGAAGGGCGGCGGAGCTGTGGGTTAAAAATAAATAACAGTCCGTAACCGAATAACAAGGGAGGTACCCTCTGTAGAGGCCAAATAAATATCAGCCACCATCTTATTCGGGTCACTACAGTAAGCTTAAACCCAAACAAAAAATACGTAGTCCAATGCTTAAACTTACTCTATAGCAGCCATGCAGAAAAACGGTCCACCACTTATAAGAATAGTTTGGTTCGTCAATACATATGCTGCAAATGTTCACTTTTAAATAAATTACTGAATTCATTGAAAATTAATCTATCTTCTCGCGGCTTTTACTTAACCTCCTTCTCACATTGAGTAGCCTATAGGCAACTTAGCGCAGTGTATATACGTTAAATAGTATATATCGCACCGTGTTGAACAATTGCAACACGTATACATAGTACTAAGTAACCAAAAGACGTGAGAGCCCCCTCGGGCTCGACCGTCAAGCTCCTATAGCTGAGTGGCGACGGTATACGCCTCCCACTCCAGTCACTGGAGCTCGAATCCTAGCATAAAAGTAGGTCTCAGGGAAAACAGAAAATATTCATGTGAGAAAGGGTTAATATTCAGCATGTATAAATTTTGAGAAAATTAAGCGTATTCCAAAGCCTACGCCTAAACCTAAGCGTTGAAGCGTTGAAAAAGCGTATTCCTAAGCCTGAGATTAAAGCCTAAGCTTAAGCAAAAAAGTAGTCTTTATTGTATACAGACCCACCAGAAACCGGGACGGTCCTAAAAGTAATATGGGCCCCGGAATCAATGCTGAAAATATAAACGTCTGCTTTCTCAGTCAATGTGCTAGTGTGCTCGCGATGTTTTTCAACAGATTCTTTTTAAGAACGGGTTGAAAAATTAACAACATTTGACAGCGATTTTCATGTCTATTTGCATATTTCGCGAAATTAATGTGTTTTATTGCGAGTTTTAGTTAATATTCTGTAGGCACAGTGATTAACTTAAATTTTAGGAAGCGGCGAATTGAGAAATTTCGAGGAATAAAAAAATTTAACGGAACAATTCTCAGTTAGTATATATACCCTTTAACTCATATAGTATACTATGAGCAACTAAATACAAGTAATATATGATCAACACAGACACTGTGAGCAGTGTTTAATAATTCTAACATATATGTGCAGTGCAAAATCTCCACAAGACGCGAGATTCCGTCGGGCGCTAGCGTCAAGCTCCTATAGCCGAGTGGTCATCGTAAACGCCTCCCACCCGAGACACTGGGGATCGCTTGCAGACTTACGTTTGCTTTCAGAGGTGTAAAACAAAATCATTTAATACCGAAATACTGGCCTACAGTAATTTAGAAAGGGGGCGTAACGTTTTTCCGCGGTCTGCAATTGAGTAAAGCTTAAGATTTAGGCTAAATCAAAGCAAGGATGACTAAAAATTTAATTCTAACTGGCAAGTATCTATACTCCTAGTGTCCCGCATATAAGGGGTTTGATATTTATTTGGCCTGTACAGAGTGAACGCCCTGTTATTCGGGTACGAACAGTTATTTGTTTTTAATCCGCGCTCAGCCGCCTTTCGATACTGAAACATATTCGGTATTGCAGCTGTACGCTGAATTAAACGTTAATTTGTCTTAACGTTTGAGCGATAATGTAAGGTTATACTTAGTAATCAGGTTACAACCGGAGGTCTGCCTCTTGCTAAGGCTCCAGCTCGCGTAGAATTTTTGCCAGAGGATCCGGCAATTTCTGTAGTGAAATTTCGCAAAGTTTTACAACATTTGTATGTCTTGCGTATTTCGTTTTAAGTTTTGGCACAATTTTGAGGGAAGAATTGGCCAATTTCGCCTTAACTCCGGATTTACCTCCGGCTCGGGCAAGTTTGTTGCCCTTGGCTCCGGCTCCGGTATGTTGCACTCTGATAGGAATGTACTATCAAAACTTTTGTACGCATTAAATTCTCGAACTCAACTTTATTTGGTCTTCGAGTCATTTATGCACTTTATAGATAATTGACATTTATGGACTCTAATTATTGCTTAGGGACTCTAATTACGGTTTAGGGGCTCTATCCACTAAGGATTCTTATTAGGGATACGAACGTCTCTTGATTGGGACACAAAATTAGGACCGCCCTCTTATTACCACCCTCCTCTTATTCGGGTCACTACAGTATTTGCAAATGTACAGCACCCACGCATGCTATACGCCTCCAAATTTTCACAAGTCATCTACCAGTCTTATATGTCTTCATTTTTCCGCGAGCAGTTTTGATCCCTTTAGGAACTCTGAATTTTGAGCCTCGAGAAATCGTCTTACCCGTCGCTCGAGCAGTTGGATATCCATATCCGGTTCCGGGCACTCCCGGACGCTGTCTTGCAGTACCCCCAACAGTTCCGGTAGCAACAAAATCGTCCGTAGTTGACACACCGCTTGCTGACGGTATAGCGACCCCTTCGTAAGTCGGTTGTGGACCAACTGAAATCATGGCTGAACCGCGAAACGCTTGTTGTTTTGCAGGCTGTGGCGTTGGTTTCCGTCGCCTCAGCCATGGCAACATATTGAACATGCGAGACTTACCCATAGCCCCTGTGTGCGCCTTATTTGGAGTAGGGGAATTTGATCCGCCACGCCCGGGTGAGAATCGTGGAAACGTTACCATATCTTCGGAGGCACCAGCTGTTCCCTCACCTGTCCCCCCAGCAACATCGTTCAAACGCGGTGCGACACTTTCATAGTGCCGTGTCGCGTCACCAAATCCTGGGCCTCGGCCTGGACCGGTCTTAGCTTTTGCAGCAGCCAACTTTCCGCCTTTCGTTACGACCGTTTCGTAACGCTTATCTACAGCGGAAAGTTTACCAGGTGCCGGCGATTGCCGTGGTTGTTCCGCGGTCGCTGGCACACGTCTACGAAACGACGATGGCGATCGCCACCGGCGTGACGGTGAGTCTCGATGTCGCCGAGACTCATCGTGACGCGACGCCGACCACCATGATCCGCCGAATCGATGCGACATGAGCGCAGACTGCGATCGTCCACCAGTGAACGTTGGGTAATCGCCTCCGTCGTCGCGACGATACGCAGTCTGTGTTCGCGATGGCCCAGTTCGCGCAAATCTAGACCGACTACGGACCCAACGACCGTAGCTGGAGCTGGATCGATGCGGCTGGCGACTAATCCGAACACAAGCTACGATGCCGACTGCCAACAGAATGACAAGAAGGCACGCGATAACGACCCCGATTATGATGAACATTATTTTTCTCGAATATTCACTGTAAAAATACTTTGAACAGTATTTAAAAACAAATTGTGTACAAATTTCCCCAACCCAAAAATTAATTTTAGTTATTTTTGACGATTCGACGATCTGACGATGTTATTAACATTGAATTATACTTGCGATGGTACTGCAAAACGCGACGTAATGTTGTGGGTTTCAGCTTTACCAGTCTAGGTTTGTATCGCTCTGCGATTGGGTTTCAGGTATCTGACAACTGATAAATAGTTAACCATCAAAATTGTAAACGAGATTGTTTTTCGAATTACTCTCTTACCTAATTTCTTAGCCAGGCTGAACTAATTACTAGTTCTATAGTAACAAACAATCTAAACAACTCTTTTACCTACATTTTATATTCGGTTCTTTACGTACCTCCTTCACCCACAGGTTGAAAATTTTCTCGTTTTTGGCATAACTCAGGCTTTGGGCGCGTTTGGTTTAAGTTTAAGCTTAAATTTCGCACAGTGTCAGGCAATACATCTTGTAGCCTTCAAAACAAAAAGGCACTGTTTAACTCTTCACGTAAATTCTACGAAACTGGCTCTGTTACCTCATATTCCACAATTCTTCCAAAGGTCCGCCTGGACTGGGTGGAAACGACATTTCAGCGTCTTGTGAACACGGAAATTGTTCATCTCCCATTTCAGCAATCCAATTTGCCATTAATATATTGCAAGTTTTACTGTCTTTTAGTTCGATGCACACCGAATGACACCTAAAAGCAATTTATGATAAAAAAACATTATTAAAGCAACGTATAAAACCATGTTTTTTTCTGCTGTGAATTCTTGTATGTTCCAAGCTTAAAAACGATTTCTTTTAACAGTTTGTGATTTTGCTATTAAGACGGTGAATTCACATTGGACGCCTCTGGCCACGGGTTTGCATTCCGTTCCTTGTTGCACAGACGAGACTGACAACTTCTTATTGGCTAGCAAATACCGGATCCCTGATATCGCAACGCAAGCGCGAGCTTTCCTAACCCGTGCGGTGCACCCAGGTCCTTATAAGAGTTAATGAAGCCCCAAATGATTTTGAAATCCCTATGAGATTCATCGGGGCCTCGTCGTATAAAAACCATCCAATTACACATTTGATGTTTTAGGGCGTTTAAAGGTTTTGGAATAAGTAGAATTTACACTAATTTTCTGCAAGTGTGTCTAACACGTGAGCCATACCGACTAAGGCCCTAAACTCACGAGCCCCCGTTCGCTCTGGGGAGGCGGAACGGGGGAAGGAAACCATTGCACTTACAGCGTTCTAATCGTTTGTGGCCATCGATAACATTGGTGCAGCTTTCGCATACAATCGTCTCCAGGAGGAGTTGTCGTTTCGCACGGAAATTCAGTCGAGTTTGAATTGTTCGTTCGATTATCCGCACGCCAAATCCGTCTCAGCTGGGAGCAGCTCTCAAAATGGTCGATTGCTCCACATTCTGGTTCGCATAGTTGATCAATTCTGAAACGGAAAGATAAAAAGACGCTAAAAAATTGAACTTTGTTCAACAAATCAACGGTTTACGTGTAATAACCCATGGTAACATTCAGAATGTATTCGTTAGATTTGAAGATTTGAAAATTCTACAGTGTAAATTCCAATGAGTTAATTAATCAACTCAGACGGAAAGTTAGTTATTTCTGAGTTAATAACAGTAAACTTTAACTCACTCTGAGTTGAACTGATTCTCACTTTGAGTTGAGTTTACTATAGGTGAGATGCTTAATTAACTCAGAATGAATTGAATCAACTCAAAATTCTGAGTTCTGATAGTCCTAACTCAGACTGAGTGATTCAACTCATTCTGAGTTAAAATCAACTCACTGGAATTTACAGTGTACAACCAGTCCGTATTCAATTCAGCATCACATTGGAGGTTGAAATATTTTCACGAAAGGCAGTCATGGAATTCAGAGATGACTTACAAGCAAAGTGGCAACTTTTCTATGGAAGCGAAAATTTTTGTAGGTTTCCACAGCTCACCATCCTCCTCTACAAACGTATATTTCGCACTGACCCGGCTAAAAGCGGGCAGAGATATTAAAAAGTCAGGGTTTCTATTTTCATTTTGGATCAATAGGAGCACCTATTTCCTTTTTCTATAAACGAATACAAGACTAACTTATTCGTTAACTTCGTAAACGTCAGTTAACCTATTACTAGATTACGTAACTGGTTACTGGACCAAATTAAGTTCAGCATATATATAATTTGATGCATAATTCAAAGTATAATGTTACCAATATATAGTTGGAACTGGATAGAAAAATACATAATAGTCCGCAACCGAATAACAAACGGTGTATCGTCTGCATAGGCGCAATAAATGCCAGACCCCCTGTTCTTATTCATGGTTTTACTACAATGATAATTTTTTACACAAAATACGCAGTTGTACTCATTCCTAAAACAGAAAAGGTTATTTCTGCTAAACTACGATGCTTCCATAACGTAGATAAGATACACTTAGGTTTGAACAGCTCAAACTGGGTTGAAGTGGTCACTTACGTAGCGTTCGAAAACAACAAACACGCTGCCGGTGGTTTTCGACTAATTGTCCGGCATTCTTGTGGCAATTTTGAACCGCAAACATGTTTCGGCAATAGCCATTGATTTAAAGCTCCAACGTCATGAAGTTTAGCACAATTTGACGCAACTGAAAGCTGTGTGCAGAACACGTCTGTGTTACTGCACTCGTGTAGTATTATTGCATCGCAGACTGCAGTCAAATTAGCAATTGTTTGTTTGCTTATCAGCGAGTAACGGGCAGTGGCTAGTTGTGTTTCGGTTATGACAGTAGCGCATTTGTCGATTGCTGTCAAGTTGCTGCAGTACTTGGTACATGCGGCGGCGAATCTGAAACGAACTTGCAATCAGCGATGTCGGTGGGTACACGTTTTTACCCTTGGCCGTCTTTTGCTCATGGACAATTTTATTTAATATTTTTCACCCACTGGTATACTCGCGCAAAATTGCTTTACCCGTGACTCATAGATCCTCCGCCTGCGAGATTGTACCACTTTGATACGTTCAACCACACGTGTAGCAGTTTATTAGAAGCAGTGGGCATAAACGCTGGGACGCGATATATAAACGCGGAAGAAAACTCGCATACAAAGAGAGCAAGCAATAATAATTTCGTCAAAGGCGCAACAAAACTTATTGAATTTGTATGGTAGATCGATTTTGTCTGGGGCCCTTTAAGTGCCTGTTGGAAAGCAGGGAGACGCAATGGGATCAGCAACAATGAACCGGAAGTCAATTTTCTACCAGTGTCGAGTGATACACCGACTCTGGTCGTAACCTGGAGTCCATGGCAAAACAAAACGTTTGACCCATGTTACTCATGTTTCGTTTATCAATTGCAATCAACGCGTAGGCACAAAAGACTACAATTGAAACTTGATCTAAGAATCTGAACACTAGAATTGTTTTCAAGTATTAATATATTCAACAAACACCGTCTGTAATATTTATGGTTGGCCTTTTTACTCGCTGCGCGATGCCACACTCCATATCAAAAATAAGTTTTATACAATACGCAGTGCCTCAGAGCGATCCCCGCCCCCGCACGATCCATATCTAAATTTTACTTTTATGACGTGCGGCGTTATGCGCATGCACGTAGCCAGCTCGCCTTGTTATAGGGAGACTAAAAAACTATTCAAGAGGATCATACGGTACAAGTGGTATTCGATGACTTGCAAGCCATTTTGAAAATTTTCCAGGGATGGGCCGTAACTCTTATTGAAGAGCTTGAGCACCCCTGAGCCCCTCTCTGTCTATGAAGCAGGTCGTGCGGCCACGGACGGCGTCGCTCGGCACTGAAAAGTGTAGCGTGTTAAAATTAAAGAGCAACATTTTCGCACTATTAAGACGAAAACATTTTGCATTAACCTTAATTCTGGAAACGTACGGCATTTCGTTGGCTGTGGTTCGTTGTAACATTCACTGCTAAATTTTCCACTGCACACGTTTAAATAGTCAGTTTTGCTTGCGTTAAAATACGGCGCGCACAAACTCATTGCGGTTGTATTTTGACAAATTTCACCAATATCACGCCATTGTTTTACGGCGGCAATGTCAGTTTTGTTTTTTACTAACTGTTGTACCTGAAAATTACCGCTGATGTCCGTTGTTTGATAAGCAAGCAGCGGTTTTATTTTAAAACGGGAAATCGAGAGTCTAAAAGACTGTCTGACAAATAGATATTATTTGGTTTTGCACTTAATATTATGTACCAGCGTGGAGGAACTTATCGTTTAGCTGTATTGGACTGATTCAGTTAGCCATTGAAATTCGGGCCAGTCAACAAAATGCCAAAAATTCTGGGTATTTGGTTCGTTTGTTAATTGGCCAATGGAGGACCCGATTATATCAAAATTTTAGGGCCTATTTTAGTTGAGATCAGCTAAATATCATTCACGGTAATTTGAAATGTGAAATAATTATTTATTATACGCAATCAAACGCTAAACGAAAGCAGACAACTTGTCGTTCTTCGCTGTTATAAGTCTCGTGGCCAAAACAAATTCCTTAGCCTAAGGCCAAGCCTAAGCGTAAGAAAAAGTTTATACATAAACCTAAGCTTAAGCCTAAGCAAAAAATAGTCTAAAGCTTATGTTGTGCAATATACCCTTTCCGTAAGGGATGGTCCCCGATCCGATTCCGATATAATAGCGCGTGATGCGCTTGTTTTCGGAAATTGTCGTTGTTTGCGCGGAGGCATAAACTTGTTTCGGCAAAGTATCGAATATGCAAATTGGATTAATTTGCATATTTCGATACTTCGGATCGGTAGCCAGCCAAGAGGTCAGTTTGGTTTTATGAGATCTCGAAAAGAGTGTTTTTCTCAAGTTCTATACTTTTCTGTGGCATTATATAAATTTAATAGTTTCCTTGTAATTAATTTGCTTTTCGGGTTTTGAGCGTCTTATTGACCCTATTCGATTCGGCCACGTATCTATTCAGATCCGTGTCCGTTGGGTAACCCTCCGAGTCCCTACTCGTTTGACAACTTGCTTGTTACTCGTGTGTTACTCGTTTTTGTGTCAATAAACGCTCGTATCAGCGAGCTTGAAGTTTACGGGTCCGTCGAACTTATAGGAGATTCCCGCCCCCTTCCGTCCGTCTCGGTTTAAATATGCTCGCCCGAGCCGGCGGGTCGTATCCTAAAACTATGCTGATCATCCCCGTAAAACATAACAGCTTAGACTTACTCTATTGCAGTTGCACGAAAAAACTGTTCACTCCTGATCTTTAACAGGGCCATCCCGTTAAACGAGAAAAATTTCTTTCGATAACAGACTAACGTTACATTATCATAGGGACACGGTAGTGTCTCCTATAATATGTTTCGTACAAACTTATTGCTACAGATTTGTTGTCGAAATTTTTCTAACGACAATTAAATACCAGTTGTTTTATATTCATTGTGTTGCCAATGGGGTGTGTATTCTATGTTAGAGACGTTTTTACAAAAAAGCATTTAACGATTGAGTAATGAGCTCTAAACTAGTTGGTTTTCCGCAAAAAATGTTAAATTTTGAGTCAGAACAATGTTGGTGATCGTTTACTTATAAAGAAAATACTATAAGAATTTATATTAAATACAAAGGTTTGCTCGGTTGCTCTCTTACAGTATTATAGAACCCAGATTGATATTAAAGAATTTGTAGCTTTTAGGGTTAAATTTAGGGTTACAAATGTAATTATTGTACGTCATAAAATTGTGCCGAAGTGTTTGAGAAGACTGTGGGATGATAATTTATGCTATTTGTTGTAACATTGAGGAAATGCTATGCCTTAAGGAATAATACTATCAATTCCTCAAACACAGTGCTACGTAATGTGTCACGTCAGATCTTTTTCTTAAGAAAAGGAAAATATAATTTGCCTGCATTTGATTACATTTACAATAGGAAATCGGATAGCTGAAAATAGTATAACATTCAAATAAATGTTTGTTTAATAAACAACATAATTTGGCATAAGTATTGTAAGTTATCGTGCAGTACACGATGTTTAATTAAATAACCGTGACATTCTGCAACATTATCAAAAGTATAACAAGTACATAACTAGTAGTCATCAAACTTTGTCGATAAGTTTTCAATAACGAACTCCGAGGATATCGATATGCTTATAAAACAATCTTTTATTAGCGCAATGTTAGGCGCCTATGTAAGTGGCTAACCTCAGGATTAGGGCTGGTACACGGATTCGAAATAACTTTCTAGTAAAATGTACTACCTACTACCTAACTTGAAACATATGGCCACGCCGGGAATCGAACTACGGACCTCCCGCTCACGAGCCAAGCGCGCTACCCATAACACCGCGCAGCCGATGTTATAATTTTCTGATTTCTTAAAATTGCTGGCTAACGGAAACATCTACTTGGCAGAAAATTTGCAGTTCATACTGCTTACGATTAACGCACTTTGGTCGACCATGCTCGGTTAGCGTTGAACTTTCTGTTATCAGCCAAAAAACTGAAGTTTTCGCAATTATGTGAATATTTTGGCTTCAATAATAATTAGTTATAATTTATTCATCATAACCAATGTTTCTTTTTATTGGCGTGGACACACGGCTTTTGTTTATTAACGTGTTTGGTTGCAATGCTACTGATCTTTCGAATTCAAATTGAAATAACGTCGAGTTCAGTATTGTAGTCAAAAATTGGTTACACGTGTTGACCGGTGGCGCTTGCCACTTCTTAGCAAAGAAGCTAACACGTTAAATAAAGTACGTTTAAAGACTACTTGTTGGCTTGTTTAAGTACTCGTTTAAGTGTATCGATTGTGTGCGATGGCGTTATGCATGGTTCACCTTGCCAATTGTATTGTGCACTTGGTACCTGTTTTATTACTTAACAACAGCAATTCTGTAACAAAATCCTAAGCTATAAGATTATTTTCAGTCATATTTTTTGGCTCCTGTACTTAATGATTCGTGAATTTCTTAAAAGCTTTTCTGTCGTAAAATTTTGAAATTTTGATAGAAATTTTGGATGGTCGATTTTCGTTAAATGAATGCAAAGTTGATTGCAGGCAAAAATCAGTTGATTTTCAATATTTTTAACATCGTTAATTTAAAATTCTGTCAATTTCAGTTTTGTATGGCTAATGGCTGCTGAAAATATACTCATTTTCAAAAATATGATATTTGAATGCCGAAAATTTGCCAGTGAATTTTTGTATTCAACAATGAGGCCTGAAAAAACACAATTCTATAACAAAATTTAATGCTATAAGTTTAGTTTCAGTCGTATTTTCCAGTTTCGGCTCTTAATGAGTCGTCAGCTTCCTAAAACCTTTCAAGTTGTGAAATTTTGAAATTTTTATTGCAAATTTTTTCAGCTCGATTTTTCGTTAAATAAATGCGATAATGGTTGCAATGAAATTTCAGTTGATTTTCAATATTTTTAACATAACTGCTCCATAAAATTACTCATTTTGATTTTTGTTGCCTGATGGCTACTGAAAATATGTTCATTTTCGAAAAAATTATACTTTAATTGCCAAAATTTGGAACTGAATTTTTTGTATTCAAGCAGTAGGCTGAGAAAAACACAATTATATAATAAAATTTAATATTATGAGTTCATTTTTTATCGTATTTTCCAGTTTCGTCTCTTAATGAGTCGTCAGCTTCCTAAAACCTTTCAAGTTGTAAAATTTTTAAATTTTGATTACAAATTTTTTCTGGTCGATTTTTCGTTAAATAAATGCGATGATGATTGCAATGAAATTTCAGTTGTTTTTCAATATTTTTAACATAACTACGCTATAAATTTACTCATTTTGATTCTTGTTGCCTGATGGCTACTGAAAATATGTTCATTTTCGAAAATATGATACTATGCAAAAAAAAAATTTTTTATTTTAAAAAAATATTTTAGAAAAAAAATTCTATAGTAAAATTTAATGGTATGAATTTATTTTGTATGTATTTTATTTGGGTTTTATGTGTTGTTGTTATAAAATTTTTTGTTGTGATATTTTGATATTTTTTATAATTTTTTTTGTTATTTTTTTTAAATAAATAGATATATTGAATGAAATTTAGTTATTTTAATATTTTTAAATAATGGGATAAAATTATAATGTGCTTTGTTGCTGGGCGAAAAATACTTTAATTGCAAACTTTTGGAATTGAACTTTTTGTATTCAACCAGGATGCTTGGAAAAATACAATTCTATAATAAAATTAAATGCTATGAGTTCATTTTCTATCATATTTTCCAGTTTCGGCTCTTAATGAGTCGTCAGCTTCCTAAAACCTTTCATGTTTTGAAATTTTGAAATTTTTATTACAACTGTTTTTTGCTCGATTTTTCGTTAAATAAATGCGATGATGATTGCAATGAAATTTCAGTTGATTTTCAATATTTTTGTGGGTCATTCACGTTATACTGTCTACGCTACTGTAAAAAATTGTCCCCACGTACGAGCCCCTAAGTCTGTAATTTTACTGTTTCCAAATTACATGCCCAAATGTCACTCATATCCTGTTTAGACCCTACTGACAACTCGCACTCTCTATGGACAACCTATGCTTGGTCACGTTGCCGTCCATACTCAAGCTAAATTGTCAATACGTTATTTAAAGGGCAACTGTTTTGTCCAGAGTCTGTCAGAAGGGACTCAGCTTATTTCACAACACAAAGTTTGTCGGAAGGAACTTTGCTTTGCAATTATACAGGTCTGTTCGAAGGAACTCGTATTGTCAGACACTGTGTCCAGACAGTGTCTACATTGTCCTTAGTCCGTTCGAAGGACCTGCTTTCAAAACCCACCATCTATCTACACCTTCTGTAAAGTCTTTATAGATTAAGGACATTGTCGTTTTGTCCCGCCCTTAATACCAGGTGTGTGGACAATTTTTTCCAGTAGCGTAGACAGTATTACGTGGATGATCCATTAACATAACTACGCTATAAAATTACTCATTTTGACTTTTGTTGCCCGATGGCTACTGAAAATATGTTCATTTTCGAAAAAATTATACTTTAATTGCCAAAATTTGGAACTGAATTTTTTGTATTCAAGCAGTAGGCTGAGAAAAACACAATTATATAATAAAATTTAATATTATGAGTTCATTTTTTATCGTATTTTCCAGTTTCGTCTCTTAATGAGTCGTCAGCTTCCTAAAACCTTTCAAGTTGTAAAATTTTTAAATTTTGATTACAAATTTTTTCTGGTCGATTTTTGGTTAAGTAAATGCGATGATGATTGCAATGAAATTTCAGTTGTTTTTCAATATTTTTAACATAACTACGCTATAAATTTACTCATTTTGATTCTTGTTGCCTGATGGCTACTGAAAATATGTTCATTTTCGAAAATATGATACATTAATTGCAAAAATTTGGAATTGAATTTTTTGTATTCAAGCAGAATGCTTAGAAAAACACAATTCTATAGTAAAATTTAATGCTATGAGTTCATTTTGTATCGTATTTACCAGTTTCGGCTCTTAATGAGTCGTCAGCTTCGTAAAACCTTTCATGTTGTGAAATTTTGAAATTTTTATTACAAATTTTTTCTGCTCGATTTTTCGTTAAATAAATGCGATGATGATTGCAATGAAATTTCAGTTGATTTTCAATATTTTTAACATAACTGCGCCATAAAACTACTAATTGTGCTTTTGTTGCCTGATGGCTGCTGAAAATATGTTCATTTTCGAAAATATGATACTTTAATTGCAAACTTTTGGAATTGAACTTTTTGTATTCAACCAGGATGCTTGGAAAAATACAATTCTATAATAAAATTAAATGCTATGAGTTCATTTTCTATCATATTTTCCAGTTTCGGCTCTTAATGAGTCGTCAGCTTCCTAAAACCTTTCATGTTTTGAAATTTTGAAATTTTTATTACAACTGTTTTTTGCTCGATTTTTCGTTAAATAAATGCGATGATGATTGCAATGAAATTTCAGTTGATTTTCAATATTTTTGTGGGTCATTCACGTTATACTGTCTACGCTACTGTAAAAATTGTCCCCACGTACGAGCCCCTAAGTCTGTAATTTTACTGTTTCCAAATTACATGCCCAAATGTCACTCATATCCTGTTTAGACCCTACTGACAACTCGCACTCTCTATGGACGACCTATGCTTGGTCACGTTGCCGTCCATACTCAAGCTAAATTGTCAATACGTTATTTAAAGGGCAACTGTTTTGTCCAGAGTCTGTCAGAAGGGACTCAGCTTATTTCACAACACAAAGTTTGTCGGAAGGAACTTTGCTTTGCAATTATACAGGTCTGTTCGAAGGAACTCGTATTGTCAGACACTGTGTCCAGACAGTGTCTACATTGTCCTTAGTCCGTTCGAAGGACCTGCTTTCAAAACCCACTATCTATCTACACCTTCTGTAAAGTCTTTATAGCTTAAGGACATTGTCGTTTTGTCCCACCCTTAATACCAGGTGTGTGGACAATTTTTTCCAGTAGCGTAGACAGTATTACGTGGATGATCCATTAACATAACTACGCTATAAAATTACTCATTTTGATTTTTGTTGCCCGATGGCTACTGAAAATATGTTCATTTTCGAAAATATGATACTAAAATTGCAAAAATTTGGAACTGAATTTTTTGTATTCAAGCATGGGACATTGAAAAACACAATTCTATAATTAAATTTAATGCTATAAGATTATTTTCAATCCTATTTTGCAGTTTCGGTATTTTTCCCCTCCGGTTGCACCCTGATATACAAATTACCGAAATTCTGTTATTTTTACGCTCAAAATTAGAAATTTTTTATGTATCTCGAAATATTTCACAACAGATATTCTGCAATTGTTCGTTTGCGTTTCCGTTATTTTCCATATCCGTTTACATTCTGGTGCTAATTGTTAATAACATGTCTATCTAGCTTATATGTAGTTGTTCCGTTTACGAGTTATTTATTACTATTTATTCCCATTTGCTCGTTTTACTTATGTTTCGCTTATATACAGGCAAACGGTTAATTTCTGTATTGAAAAATTAAATTTATGTTTGCATTTGAATATAGAGTATATCTTTGTTTAAATCTAAAAATATACGTGTATTTTTGCAGAGCTTGAGTTATTAATTCCACCAGTTATTTTACTTTCATGTAGTTTCATATACGAAGTGTGCTCGCGCAAGTTTCTTCCACAGTCAGGAATTTTAACCAGGGGTGCAGCGAGAAAATCATTTCGGGAAATCACAATCTCAGCGCTAATATTCACAAGTAGAAAGTTGGACACTATTTTACCATTAAACTCCATAGCAATTAGATCCGCATTTGTTCTCATTTTATATCGTATTTTAGCAGTTTTACTGCTTTTTCATTCGGGATTGCTTTTCTTTAATTTGTCCAGTTTATGTTGTAATTTGGCTGCGTTAATACTAGTAAATTTCAAGTTGAAAATTATGCGCGAGTGATTAAGATAATGAACTGACACTTGTAGCCCTCTTCCGTCGGTGTTTCACGACATGCCCTGTAAAAGTATGAAACTAGAAGTTAAAGTGCCCCGAAGGGGCCATGAAAAAACAATATGTTTCCAAACTGTGCCAGAAAGAAATTTGTAAAGTGTAGAAACAAGTTGAAATAAATTTACATTTTTAAGCTTAATTTTCAGCAAAATGACAAATATGCCCTAAATCCTGCTGAACATGTGAAATCTGCAACTGAAACATATTCGCTGCTTTTATCAGAGTGTAAACCCAAGTGCGAGTAAAGACATGCTTATGATTTGGGCAAAAATAAAATTCTACCGACGGCTACGGTAGAATTTTGCCCGGTGAGTAACTTTAGAGCAATTTGGAAAACTTCAGGTGCCCAGATTCATCAAATACGAAGCTTATAACTACTTTTGCTAATACTTTTCAGCTATTGCTAAAATTTGTAAGCAAAACTTCTGAACGCAAACGGACAACGATTTTATCAGAAACAGATATCTGGTTACGCACAGCTGCTTATTACATTTGGATTGGCATATCAACATTTGGACACAAATTATTTTTTACAAACACAGTTTTCTCGCAAAACAGCAATTGAACTGCAGAGCAACAGATAAACTGTACTTGCATTTTTTAATTTTGAAGTTTTGTACTTTATATCTCCATTTTCCTAATTTTCCCTATCGGTTTCAAACTCTAGTGTTGATGAAACTAGGCACTTGCAAGTGATAGCTTATTGCACACAACTTCTATGCCTACTGCATAGGTATTCGCTTTTATTCTAGAAATATTTCTGTTTATTTGGATTTAAGCTACTCGTATTTTGAATCATTTAGCAAAATTTACAGTGCTCTAATTGTATGCACGTAAGGATTCAGAGGTATACTGAAAACCAAAAGTTATTTTTTCAAATTCTGACAAAAGAAGATCAAAGTTTGCTGTCATATACACTTCCCAAGTTCTATGTTGGCGTAGCGTAGTTGTCCAAACTGTAGCGCAGCGAATATGTTTCAGTTGCAGATTTTACATGTTCAGCAGGATTTAGGGCATATTTGTCATTTTGCTGAAAATTAAGCTTAAAAATGTAAATTTATTTCAACTTGTTTCTACACTTTACAAATTTCTTTCTGGCACAGTTTGGAAACATATTGTTTTTTCATGGCCCTTTCGGGGCACTTTAACTTCTAGTTTAATCGCTGAATTATTTTGCTGAGATACATACTCGCTGTTTTGAATTGTTTATACCTTAATAAAATGTATCAAGTTGTTGTATATCACATCATATCTCAAGAATAAAAAAGAAATAACCTTTCTCGTGTCTTTGTCGACAACACTATTACGTATAAATAGTAACAAAATATACTACCAATAAGTATAAATTGAACAATGATCTGATAACTCACAAAAACCACAACTGACCCCGGCCAAAAACTTTCTTGCACCGTTCACAAGCGTGGCATATCGAACGGCGTAACACTGCCAGATTGGCCCATGCGGTCGCACTCGTTTAACGCAAAACCGGTCAAATATCGCATGACTTCCAGTGCCGTATTTGCAAGCGTCATACATCTGCCGAACACCGCATAACGTAGTATCAAAGTTTTCAGTCTTTTCATACTTGAGCATACCACATAATGCAGTGTGACAGATGATCGGATCACATTTTCCCACGACTGGAGCTTGTCGTGAACACTTTCCCACGCCCGCTTTCACAGGCTGACCGCTAGCGAAAGCTGGTTTCGTCACGCAGATGTCAGACCGTGGCCTGTGAATAATTTGACATTCTAGAGTGTCGTTTTTGATGGCTGCACAGTCGGCTTCGTTTTCTGGCGAAATTTGCTGTCCCGATCCTTGTTGCAGAGCTTTGCAATGATTAAGAGTCGATGAGTGAACGACAGTTCTATTTCGAATGCATCTCCATAGCTGTGGAATGTTGTCTTTTGTAGTTTCTAGTAATTTGTTGCGAGTCCAATGACAACTGACGTTGCTATAGCTAATTATATGCTCGCAAGTGGTCAATTTTTCAAGCACATTAATTAATGCGATCGTATCGAAACGTTTGTTCGGCGATGTGCTCAATAGCTCTAGTTGTTGTGCTAAGTCGGACGGCGTTGGATTTTTACTGACCAAGTTTTCGCGAAGGTGTCGTTCGTGCGTTGCGCACTCAATTTGGGATCTATTAGGGCAATTGATAATGACCCCAAGGACTAGCGCTGAGCTTCGTAGCCGTATTCCACTAATGAATTCTTTACCTGAAAGTATTACTGCATCCGTGCGAAATTAAAAGTGGGACTAAAAACTGCAAAACTTACCAAAAATCACGTAGTACAAAAACGTGCCAGACGTCGCTGCGTCACCACACCAGCCACCAACCTGCCCTTCAAGAGGTGCCGCTGTCAGTTGTTATATGCAATGCGTTCAAAGAAAAATCAACTAATTAAGATATTAAAATTTCGGAGCAATTTCTTGCTATAATATCCTTGCGTTCGCACAAAACTGCCTCCCACCTAGAAACTGGGGCCATTTTGGCTATCCCTCCCACTCGGTGTCATATGGTATTTTTATTCTCCTGAAAATTAACTTTCCAATACAAATACTATACGGTACTATAAACTCTCCCAGAAAGGAAATCATATGGTATTTTTACTGCCACTATATTGCTTTCACTATCTCTAAGGAGTGCAATACCTCCACATTCAATGAACCAAAGGGATACAAAACCGAAACATCATCGTTCTTCTCGCAAGGTTTTCTTTATACTTTTTCTTTTCCGCACTAGGTTTTTTATACTTTAACACACATGGAATGGGGTGGTCTGGAGGATCTGACAATCAAGGCTCTATTGGACACATCAACTTTAAAATAGTGCCAAGCCTTTACGATCGCTTCATTCGCGAATTTTCAAAGCTCAAACTTTAGTGTAAGTAGCTGTTAAATCACGATGATAAAACATCACGAAACATCCAAATTGAAAATTTTGCCAGTCCAGGCGATTTTCAAACAATTGCGAACCGAGGGGATAGAGGAAAATTCCGAATTTACTGCATTGATGCAACATTAGCATTGAAACACTGCTTCGTCTTCAAACAAGTACATTTGTGGCACATCAAGTGACAGACTCAAGATTTTTATTCTCAGCACGACATCATCTATATTATTAAAGCTGGAACGCCACACATACGTACTTTGCGCAGCGTTTTAGCTGCGGTGCTTGCTAGCTGTTGTATGCAAATTACAACACATATTGACCAGAAATAATACAGTTTGAGATAGAATAACATGATGTACATAGTAAAGAACTGAAGTTGTGTAAAGTCAAACCAAATGTAAGGAAAGCTATTGTGTAGTTTTCATGAATGAGTCAATTTATGGAGAAATATATAGGCTTACAATAGCCACCAGGGGCTAATAATGAGGGTCCTCATTTTCAGTCCCAATCAATAGGAGTCCGTATCTCTAGTAAGTCTGTACGCGGATAGACTCTCTTAACCCTCGTTAGAGTCCATAAACGTCAATTATCCCAAATTGTAGTGCATAAATCACTCCAGCGCCAAATACAGTTGAGTTCGAAACTTTAAAGCGTACTTAGTTTTGAAAGTACATTCTTAAGTATAACCTTGCAGTATTGCTCAAGGTTTTGATGCAAAACAAATAAACGTTTAACTCAACAGATAGTTGCAACACCGAATATATCAGTAACGAAGGTCGGGTTAAAAGATAAAAATTACATTCCGTAACCGAATAACAGGGGGTACCCTATGGAGAGGCCGAATAATATCAATCTGACCCCGTTTTATTCGAGTCACTACAGTAGTTTATGGTTTCAAAATCTCAACTTGCAGGTCAACTATTGTGATCAACATGGACCTTTACCGTTTTAGTACACTACTTTGGGAAGACATACGACCTGTTTTCAAACCAGTATTAATATGGAGCAGGCCTGTAGCCAACTCAACATGTTAGAGTTTCAAACAATTTTCATGATCGGCAGGATGTAAACAGACAGTAAAGATAACGGAAACGGATATCCGGTTAAACCCTAATGAACGGTGCGTTTTTGATTTCGTTTGCGAGGCTAAAATTTTCATTGCTCTCACGCCCCTTAGCTTAGACTACCTGTTTGCTATTTATCGAAGCAAACAAATAGACATATACCTGTTCTCAGCGACTGATATCCTCGAAACCGGCTCGCATCCACCACAACCACAACAATATTAGAAACGTCTGGCCGTTGGCTCCATTGTCTCTCAAGGTCTGAGACGACCAAATACCTTTCATCGCCAAGCTTTTCAACATTAGCTTCTAAATCTGCGCTTGTCAATGCTTGGTCTACGCTTTGTTCCTTGTCTTGCGTTGCGGCAATGACGTAGTTCAATTGATCCCCGTCTGGAACAGCAACAACGCGTTTAAATCGAACCCCTGGAGCCCGGACCATTAGCGTAAGCCCGATCCTGACTTTTGACGATGCAACCAGAACGGATCGATGGATGTTGAGCAAACTTGGAATCACTGTAGCCTGTAAACCACCTGGGGATACTACTTCAACTAAATAAGTAATGTCAGCTACCGGAGATACTAGAACGTATTTTGGAGACAGTAGCGGCAACGCTTGTTCGGCTATGAGGTTTAGTGACAAGGTAAGTCCTAGTGTCAGTATAATGTGAACGTGGTAGTAAGGTGGTTGCATTGTAGTTTGTTTGCCTGTTTGTTTGTTTGTTCGTTTGTTTGTTCGTTTGTTTGACTGATTGCTTGTTTATTAGTCTGCTTGTTTGTTGTTGCTTCTGTTACTATGGTTGTAGTGGATGTTAATGACAATGTTGTAGTAGTTGTTGGTGTTGTCGTTGTGTATTGTTGCTCTGGCGAGTTGGGAACACAACTTCGAGCATAATATGCTATAGGACTTTCACACCGATACGAGAGTTACTTGCGGGTATATTTTAAATAAATATATTAACTCTGGTTTGGATGCTAAGTCGTGTTTAACTTAAAGAGTTTGAAAGAACTCAATAAAGTCAATTGAGATTTGCCGATTAAATGGTTTGTCATTTATATTAAACTGGTTTCAATAATGCAACTGTGATGTTTAAAACACTCAAATACAACAAAAATGTTAATTCTTTATATAGAATAAGACTTCAAGCCAATCGTATAAGTGCTCGTACATAATGTCATAAGTTGTTTAGGCTAAAGTACGATAGTATTTATTTTCTTGTTCTTAACTGAAAATCAAGCACTGAATTAGAAGGTTTCTATTCCATGACCAATGGCCGATAAATTCTCAGTCCAACTCGACACCATTGAGCAACGCTGCTACTCACTCAGCTGCTGAATTTCTATCTTTTTATGTGTTAAAGATTCTTGACATTGTCTATATATCTCAGGCCTTCCATGGATTACCGTTTCTGCATATTAAGACACCATAAATTTGTGCATTTTATCAAAGTGCAGCATCAGCCTGGGGCTTTTAAGTCTGAAGACCAAAATAGAGACCCAAACTCTTATTACCTCCCCCATTTGGGCCTTTTATTGTGTACTACAGTAGTGTACAAAGGCTAGAAAACGTTCACTTTCGCTGCACGCAGTGGCGGATCCAGGCTCTCAAAATGGGGGGGGGGTAAAATTTCACAGGTACTAAACTTATTTTTGACCAACCCACAAACCACGAACTATTGCCATAAAATGGACTTCCTTACGTTCGTACAATTATTTAAAGGCTCGGATCCAGAAGCCAATTCAGTTTTGAAAAGCAAAATCCAGTCAGCTTCAGCAGTATCCGTTTCTGTTCTGAATGAGTTGGAACTGCATGTTATTTTCGGAAAATGTTTTAGCATTAGCGGTTATGGATTTCAATTTATTTCGCAGAACAGCAATTGACACTCCATATAATTTTTGTCGAGATGCTGTTGGGGGGGCACGGCCGGGGTGGCCCCCCATGGATCCGCCACTGGCTGCACAATAAAATCTTGACTTTGTGGGCCTGAATGGCATGCAAATGTGATGGACATATGGTACTTTGCATACGCGTTAAAACAGACAAACTCTGCAAATATATACTTTTACTGACTGTAGAATAACTTCATAGCTTACAAATTTTTCTCGCTCGTTTCGCTCGTTCGAAAATACTTGCAAACCTGATTTATATTTTTAAATTGAATCAAGGCTACGCTCTTGGACAGCGGTATTCGTTCCATTACTGAAACTTTAAAATACTGCGAAGCTGTCATACTGTCAGTATATGAGAACATTGAAACCACTGGCTAAATACAATTCTGACCCACCCCCACCCTTGCTGCTCGAACTGATAGTGACTATTGTCCGTATTCTTAATTGTGTAGCAGGGCGCTACCGAACGTAAAAAATACCGCAGCTAGAACCGTCACCGAAGGTTCTCAAAATTGTACCAAACGTTATAGCCAAACGCATCAAATGTACCATTACAATCGGTAAATCGTGCGTTTTGAAATTCGGCAAACTTCGAAGTCTTTGCATTTTTACCTATCGCTCTGCTGTACTTAATCTCAGATCCACAGCTGTATTGCAGCAAGTCAATCATTTCACGATTTATTACTAACTGGGCTCATGTAATGTTCAGGGGCGGAACGTTTTTCTGTGCGACTGCCGTAGTAGAGTAATAATCCAAAAAAGCAATAGAATTGACGCTACACATAGTTAAGAGTACGGTTATTGATACTTTTTAGTTTTTACATAGTTTTTCTTCTAAATTTGTGGAGAAACTGGAAAAAGGCACTTTCACACATTTTAAAGTAGCCTGTCCCAAATACTGTCCTGTAGCTTTTGGAATTTTATCTCAACTGGTAAACTGTATATCCTTAGATATTGAATGATTATTTATACGAATGTCGCGTATAAATATTTAAATTTTTTAATTGTTTCAGCTATAGTAATAGGGTGAACAAAAATTCTCTCTATTTTTCACACTGGTGCGAATTGTTTTGTCTGCAAACAGTTTTTTAAAAATTATTCGTATGTTGATTTTAGATGAGGTCTTGTAATGTACGATTGTTTCTTGCGTATTCTGTTACGCAATGGGTTTCAGTATGGGTTGCGGTATATTTTACTATGCCGGACGCAGCCGCCACGCACCACCGTACGCTGCTATGCGTTGCTAACCAAAAATATAGACAAAAGCTATTCGGTAGCGTGCGACAATTTTTACTAACAAATTTAATCACGCCGCGCATCGGCACACGACTCCATCCGGCGGCGTGGGGCGACGCGCGGCGAGTATAGCGCAACATAAAAACATTTAGTTCATGTTAGGTATATATTAGGGTGTGCCCGCTAAAGCCTAAACCTATATCTACACTCAAAATAATATTTCTGATATTTAAGAAAAAATTTCTTACACTTGAGAAATATGATTAGCAATGTGCACTTGAAAAGTATTTCTGTTATAACAGAAATGTTTACAAAAACATTTTGAAGTAAAGTCTGAAAATAAACGCTTTCCAGTTATTTTTAGAAAAATTGCCTTAAATATCAGCAAAACTTTTCAGATTTGCCACAGAAAACAGTTTTGTGAATAAATTCAGAAATACTTTTTTGTGTGTAAGCCTAAGTCTAAGACTAAGCTTAAGCCAAAAATGTTAGCCTAAATCCTAATTTCAAACTTAAACCTAAACCTCTCAGTTGTTGAACCACTAGTGTTGTTTTGTCTTCAAAGACAGGCCGCTTACAAGCTACATAGACAAGAATATTTGTCAAGTCAAAATTATATTTTGCAGCTTTAAATTTCGCAATATCATTGTAACAAAAAAAGATGCTATGACGGTATTATGCCATTGCAATGAGCCAATGTATTGAACAAGGCCGGAACAGTAGTATAAGCATATTCCAAAGAGAATTTGGTCGCCATTTATCAGGAACTATTATGTCTGTTCCAGTTTCTAAAATAACACTTGCTTATCTTCTTTTTAATTGCAATGATTTGTTTGGTATCGATTAATAAGACGTTGTTAAGAAACTCGATTTCACAAGCAAATATTTGTTTTGTAACTGCCAGGTAACGTTAGAAGTAGAGCCAGACGAACTGACCCATGTCCCTTTTATCTGCAGCCTTCGTTAAATTCACCTTCAAATATCCACTAGTGCTAATTGGGTGTGGTACGAAACGAATCGCAATGCACGCTGGTACTTTCGATGCCGCGTCATATTTGCCAAGTTATCAAACTCTTGTCGTCTTGAGTAAAAGCGAATATAAACTATGTCTTGTGTAAAAGCGAATATAAACTACTGATATAAACATTTCTAGATCAGCTAGTATATACCGCGAGCTTAAAAAAAGTACCATGTATTCTCAGAAACGCTTGCAAATTCCGCACACTTATGGCAAGGTGGTATGTATCATAGTTGTTTCAATTGTATTAAATTGTCGAAACGTTGCCAGCCAGCACGATATAATCCCGCGAGATAATTCTGATTTGTTTTTTGGAGTAAGCGCATGGTCGTCGCTTTGCCCATCTCGGCCCGGATTCGGCAGTTTATGGCCATGTTTTGTGATTTGTGCACCTTTGATGTTACCGCCAGGTTGTGATCAGCAAATCACTCTAAAATATGTTGATTTGCGACGATGGGGGGACCCAATGACAAATGATGTACCGTGTGAATTTGAGTTAAGGCCATCTCCTGATCGAAACCGCGCTTGTGGAAAGCAATGCCCAGATGCTGGGTATCTGCCCCGCCAGTTTGATTCCGAAAATTGTTTCACCGTGGTCCATATGGACCGCCGGACGGCTGAATCGAATGGTTGGCAAGGTTGCTCCATTGGATCGGCACGGATCGACCCAAGTGAATGGATATTGTTGCAAGTGAAACGAGCCATTTATAACTGCGACAGTGTCGAGTTCAGTAAGGTTAGGGCATCAGAGTGGAGGATTCAGTGGGGTGGGAAATATTTCCTCCGCTAATTACCCCACCGACCTCGCCGTGCTGAAAACGTTACGGTGCAATTGGTCCATGTCAAGCTTATTATGCGTGTCCTACTCAAATGCGTTGAAAAGATGCAAAGGCTACAACTCGAATTAAAATTCATTTTCACTTTCAGCTCAATTGACCAATTCAAAAATGTCGACAAATTGGGTAAAACAGCGTTTTAAATCTGTAAAAATTTGGATCACAAAAAGTATATATATCTATATATGTATATATAATATATAAGTATCTATAATACATATGTATATATTTATATAATATACTGTATTGACCTGAATCGAGTCCGAATCAATAGGAGTCCGTATCCCTAATAAGAGTCCGTAAGCGGATAGAGTCCCTAAATCGTTAGAGTCCACCATAAATGTCAATTATCCCTTATTCTAGCGCATAAATCACTCCAGGACCAAATAATTTGAGTTCGAAACTTTAAAGCGTATATACTTAAATTTTGAAAGTGCATTCCTAAGTATAACCTTTTATTATCGCTCAAACTATTGAAACGAGACAAATATACGTTTAATTCAACGGATAATTGCTGTACCGGATACATATCAGTAAAACGAAGGGCGGCGGAACGTGGGTTAAAAATAAATAATAGTCCGTAAACCGAATAACAATTGGGGGTACCCTCTGGAGAGGACAAATAAATATAGGTCCCCCTCTTATTCCGGTCACTACAGTACAGAGGCAATTAACCCCTTCTCACATTGAGTTGCCTGTAGGCAACTCAGCGCAGTGTATATACGTTAAATAGTATATATCGCACCGTTTTTACAATTCCAACATGTATACATAGTACTAAATCACCCCAGGACGTGAGAGCCCCCTCGGGCTCGAGCGTCAACCTCCTATAGCTGAGTGGTGATGGTATACGCCTACCACTCCAGTCACTGGAGTTCGAATCCTAGCATAAAAGTAGGTCTCAGGGGAAATAGAAAATATTCATGTGAGAAAGGGTTAAAGGAAATTTTCCAGGTTATTGTTCGAAGTGTTTATTTTAAAGCGATTCGCTTCAAAAGCAGTAAACCGCTTAATACGTTCTAAAAAACGCTGTTGCTGTTAAAATATCATATTTGAAAAGCTTAACAATTAGAAACACTATTAACGTTTTCTTTTTTTTTGTTTTTGACGCAATTTCTAAACCGCTAAACAGTCGAGGCTTTAGCAGACTGCATTTTGTGAATAGTTTCAGACAGTGAAACAAAGTTTTATACGACACATGTATCCATTATTGGACTCAGAGCCGACACGCGATTACAGTTTAGATGATATAATGTCGTTGCGTTTAGTTTCGGCTGAGCCAAATGTAGTTGTAATCCGAATGACACGTCACGATATCAGTTACGAAGAATATCCTGTGCTTAATTTTCGATTCGTTAACGGAACTATTATTATTCGGTGAGCGTTTTGGGCCTATACAATCTATAGGGGCAACCTATTTATTCTGCACTCAAAATAATATTTCTGATATTTAAGAAAAAATTTCTTACATTTAA
>JASANG010002284.1:0-94627 GCA_030248215.1 Enoplolaimus lenunculus | reverse complement strand
GAGCTGTGAAATTTTTGAGATATCGGAACAAAAACTTTATACTCGGCAGCCGCTGTGGGGGATACATCCCCCCATTCCACATGGATCCGCCCCTGTTCTACGAACTCACATTGAAATGCGTTTGACAATATAATTTACCTATAAATCATAACTGGAATATTGATCAACAGATACGCAACGATTGTACCAATAACGTAAATTTGAGCAATTTTGTAGCGTGCAATCAAGGATAACAGTGTAGGATGTTTGACGCTAACGAAACAGTAAATACACAGGCCAAGTTGAAGCCAAGTCGAAATAGTTTTGTTTAAATTTTCACACAACCACATCAACGTACATAACACATCGCCAAATTCCCATGTTCCCTGCAAAAAAATAAATATGAATTTTGATGCCTGTTGGGTGGTGCAATGGTCTGAGTGGCCCAATCGTGAGAGCCGCCAGTGGCCGGATGATAAGGCACAGTCTTATAGTCAAAGTTCTCCGCTTACGCAAAAGTATAGGCTTAGGCATCGGTAACGATTGTTGTAAACCTAAAAATAAGCCTAAACTTGTAGGGTTGCGCTATACTCAACGCACGTCGCCGGACAACGACGCAAATTTTTTATTAAAAATTGCCGTACGTCACCAAATCAATTTTCGCCTATGATTTTTAAGCAACGCATAGCCTCGCGTGGCGGTCTGCGGCTGATCCGGTGGGGTTCGACGCAATTCAGCATTGAAGCATAGACGTTTTTGAAACCTTTTTATTTTACGTTCAACCGCACAATACAAATGTGTGATAGAGATTTTCGGTTCATTTTCCGTTGTCAATATCTTTACACAAAATGCGTAGGGGACTCGGCTCATGTAAAAATATCAGGGGCGGAACGTTTTTCTGTGGGACTAGAAACGAGTAAGCTTAGGGTTTAGACTCACTGTTTTGCTTGGCTTAGGCTTAGGCTTAATAGCCTTAGAAACATGCTCATTCTTACGCTTAGGCTTATGCTTAGGCTTAGGCGTAGGCTTAGGAATATACTTATAATACTGTTTCGCCCCTGTTTTTTTACATTGGTCGGAGACTCAGCGGGGGCGGCAGACCCGTTGATAATTCAATAAGAAAATTTTAGTGGTGTTTTTCTATTTTGCGGACAAATTTTTTTTCTCTGTATGGGGGGCGGAAGTTAAAAAGTGTTCATTTTTGTACAGAACGAGCACTGGCGCGCCGTGCCTATCCCCTGAAAACTGTACAGATTCACACACAACTCTGCGTACCAGCACGGTATCCACCAGCAACAACGGCAAAAATCCAATTTGAATCGAATCGACAATGCTCAACGCTAATATGAGTAAATGATACGATCTATACTGTACGAATCCGTGTCGTGCATTGCAATGGCTTGACGTGCCACAAACCAACACACACAACAACATAACAATAACAATCAAATTTCCCACGAGTCCAACGGTTCCCAGAACACCGTATATACAGGCGAATGCTATTGGCACTACATGGTGCCATTCTGTCTGGTTATAAGTTTTCTCATCTTGCAATGCAGTTGTTGTTGTTGTTGTAGTTGAAGTTGTGATATTCGCTGGCAACAAATTCAACGGAACGATTGCTGATTGAACAATTTCACCGACGAATATACCTGGATCGTTCCAAGTTATGTTTAATTCGAATTTCGTTTCATTTAAGTTTGCTGGGAATTTAATATTTGAAGGTGCAAAATAAAAGTTTGACTCTCTGCTGAATAGGTTTGATATTGACTGCATTGCAGACTGAGTTGTTGTTTACTGTCGTTATAAAGTATTATTATATGAAAATAAAATGGCTTAAATATATTAACTTTTCAGTATTTTCTGAAAAATTACAATGTTTTGTTAGCGTTTTAAACTGCTATTATGCCATCATTTCCAGGAGTCGAACCACAGTGCCCTAAGGTGAAAAATAAATGTTTGTTTGCGTCCACAAAGTAGCTTGGATGATCACTCTTTATAACAAGAGTGTGCAACTGGGTACATTCTGTGTTTTAAATATATTTTAATATTTAAATATTTGCATATGATCCCAATGAAAATGCTTGCAGCTGCAAATATTTCGTGCAAGTTGCAGCTGCGAGTACTCGTTGTAAAAACTTGCACGTATGAATGTGTCTTAATAATTTGAACCACAAATCAAACAGAACATTTTTTAAAAAATATTATTTTTTAATCTGTACCAGCTCTTTCAATGCGTAGGCCGTTTAATTTCTAAATATATCCCAAGCTTGGAATAAGTTATATAACCATTTCAGACTACGTTCCTGTGGTAACTTATACCAGCCAAAACGAAAAAAGTGTAACCAAATATCCGGTCTTTTTCGGTTCTGATAAAAATGAACGTCTATTTTAGTTTTCGTTGCGAAAGTACCGCAAATTTCGTTATTTTTGTACTTAATTTTTCAGTTTTTACAATATAAATGCTACATATGATACAATTTTAGTTCAACAAAATCGCATGCAAAATCTTAAAAAATTTTCCGCAAATTCGCTATGTTTGCTGTAAACCTTTGTCAGCTCATTTGATATTTGATTTCTGCCTTAGAATTGTATTTGCAGAAAAATAAAACATCTTTTAAACGTTTATACTTAAATATTCGTTACTTTTAGTTCCTTATCCGTTTCCGCTTCGTTATTTCGCTATCTGTTTGACACTCTTCAAAAATCATTTCAATGTACTATTTGGTAAAAAACTGTTTCAATTTCCCATTGCTATACATTTTATTTTCGCAAGTGGGAAATGGAATTCAAAAACTCGTCTTCAATACCATATACGATTTAAAAATTGTTTCAATTTTTCTTTCGGTCGCATTTTCTGTTTTTAATTTCCTATTTGTAGCCTTTTTCCAAACTCAAGTGGAAAATTGGCGTCGTCAAATTCCACATGCGGGGCACACAATAAAATGGATGACGCATTATAGCCCATATATGTACAGGAAGTGCGAAATTTTTTATCAAAAATTTAAAACATTGGTTGATTAAAACTAACAATTTACTGTAACTCCAGGTCACTTCAGTCTCCAAAACGAATATCCAAACTACGCCCATAAACGAGCAGAGTTCACCGCCAATTTGGCTTGATGGTCGCAACTCACCGATTTCAAAAATTTCTCATCGTAACACCGCAACTGAATTTATGCCGGCGTCAATATTAACACGGGAAGGAACGCTCGGAATGGTGGATTTTAAGCCAATCCGTGAAAAACAGATCACTGCGAGATTATTTGGGACAAACTGAATGATTGACATGAAACCAGGGCGTTCAAATTGTTTCAAATGTTGATGCTGGGATTGTGTGACTCAGCGAAACCTTGGACTATGCCTAAGCGTAAGCATGAACATGGACGTAAGTCTAACCCTAAGCCTAAACACCGTATGTAATTAAAGCTGGAATGACACACATGCGTATTTCCGGTATTTTTAGCATCACTGTCTTTACAATAATATCTTAGGGCATAAACGTAACTGTTCTATGAAAAGAAAATTTGCATACATATTTTTGTGCGTTCGCTAACACTTTTGCGCATGTCGCAAAGCGGAACGACTGGTATCACTTATTGTGGATGTCGTATAATATTTACGAATGAAATGCGAAAACAGAGCTCAATATCGAGTCTCTTCATTCATTGGTTTGAATGCTACAAGACCATCACCAGCTGACAATTGGTGCTACTGTATTGACACGAATAGGAGTTGAAGACTAATATTTATTTGGCCTTTTCACAGGGTACCCCTTCTTGTTATTCGGTAACGGAAGTTATTTATTTTTAACCCACGCTCCGCCACCATTCGTTACTGATATATCCGGTACTGCAACTATCCGTTGTATTACACGTTTATTTGTCTTGCGTCAATAGCTTGAGTGATCATTCAAGGTTATATTTAGGAATGTACTTTCAAAATTGAACTACGCCTTAAAGATTTTAAGTCAATTTTATTTGGTCCTGGAGTCATTTATGCACTACAATTTGGAATAACTGACCTTCATGGACTCTAATTAGAATTTAGGGACGCTATCCGCGTACGGACTCTTATTAGGGATACGGACTCTTATTAGGGATACAGACTCCTATTGATTGGGACTCAAAATGCGAACACCTCCCTCTTATTACCCTACACCCTCTCCTTCGGGTCACTACAGTAAGCACATTTGAGAACACGGGCACTTAATTCTGAGAAACCAGTAGTTTAGTCGAAGAAAAATCCTTAATTTATAGACTAAATACATTAGGCAGCCTTTGAAACAATTTTTGACATGGTGCAAAACGAAGTTGGTTTGAATTAGAATTCTAACCAGAATCGGAACTTTACTTGCGTCTTGATTTTGGACTTGTTTAGTCAGCAGAGAGGCCAGTCTTCCCTGAAACAATTTTGGCCCCCTCGAAAATTGTCATCCTTGCTTGTAAGTCATCAAAAACCCTTGTATAACCTACTGAAAAATGTTTAGCACCTTTATCAAGGTGACCTGGCTACGAACTCGTCCATGATAGAATGTAAAAGCTCAAACTATGATATGGCGCAAAAACTTTTACCTTACCATATGGTGAGTTTAGTTTTTCAAGTTTGAATGCGTAAACTTTAACTGGTGTTTGATTGATTAAAAATCACAGATGGCGTAGGCACAAAGAATTAATTGGATTTAACTCTTTCTCACATGAATATTTTCAATTTCATCTGAGATCTAATTTCAAGGTAAGATTCGATCCCCAGACTTTTGGGTGGAAGGCGTTTACGATCATTAGTCAGCTATAGAAGCTTGACGCTCAAGCCCAAGGGGCTCTCACGTCTTGTAGAGATTTTGCACTTCGCATATATGTGAGAATTGTTAAAAACTGCTCTCACAGTGTCTGCATTGCTCGGATATTATTAGTATTTAGTTGCTCATAGTTAAGCGGTGACGGAACCAGAAAATAGGGTTATTCGACCAGGCGATACGTTATAGTAAAAGGCTGGCGAATGAATTTAGTGACAAACCGAACAAATATATATTATATATAACATATATACATATATTAATACTAAATTTTAATACAAAATTTTGGTTTGATTGCTGATCGCGGGCCAACTCCCGAATGGTCCCTTGGATTTAACAACAATGTGGAATGAACCAACTTTATTTGTACACTTTCCCCCTTAGGTTAAAACAACCTAAACCTAAGCCTAAGCCCAAGCCTAAAGCTAAGCCGTTGCCTATCAGCCTAATCCTATGTTTTGATAAAATTTGAGAATTTTGATAATTGTGACAAGAAATAAACCAAACGAATAGTTTTCAAATCTAACTGCTAGTGAAGATTTAGCAAGAGCGAAAATCAGAAAAACAGCAAAATTGGACTCGACAGCTGGTAAGCGACCGCGTTTACATACAGGATAAGTGTATCTTTCCTCCTTAAAATTCTGAAGACAAAAAGTAACACGTTCAAAATTATCACACTGTTGTGAACTATTGCAGCCCATGTGAAGATCAGGGGCGAAACGTTTTTCTGCGGGTCTGCAAGAGATTGAGCTTATTAAGCATTACTCTATTTTAGGCTTTGGTATAAAGCTCATTTTTATGCTTATGCTAAAGAATATGCTTATATATACTTCTGTTACGGCCAGGTTCTATACATTGGCCACTATTGTTAAATGCTGCTTATAGGGCAAGTTTTAAATATTTAATAGGCGAGTTTTTTCAGTTGCCTAAATTTCCGATCATTTTCTCATTTTCACTGCCTAATTCCGGTTCTGGTTCCGGTTTTTTTCACCTCCCAACTGTTCGTTCGAGTTCCTTGATTTTGCAGTTTGTCTCCTTGAAAACTTCAATCACGAGTAACAAATTGTTGTATAGGTACAAGTTTCAGGTATAGGGATGTTTCGTTAAGATACCAAGAAATATGCATTTTAGCTTGCACACTCTACAACATTAAACTTAATAAACAATATAGGTAAACTAAACTTAAATATGAATTTAAAGGAAAACTTAAATGGCTGGACGGACCAACTAAACTAGAATTTTAAGCTCAATTTAAACTAAACATATTTTTAAGTTAGTGCGACTTTAAGCATAAGCTGCGCTATACTTGTCGTTTAGCGCCGTCCGTAGGCTGCGCCAGACGTCATCAAAAGGTATAGTGCTAACCTAACACTGCATCAAACAGTATCGCTTGTTAACGAAATATGTCTTTTAAATATAAATACGAACTGTTATAAAATATTACAAACTGCTTAAAACTTCAAAATCGAGCTAAGCCAACCCGTAAGCTAAAAGCGACATTTTAAAAATGATTTTTAAGGATGCTAAATATCGTTGTCAAACTTTAAAACTGCATGGCCTCGATTAAATTCGCCGAATATTATTTTTTAACTGAGCGAAACAGAAAACTTGTACACGTTTTCAACGGCGAAGACTCAAAAATTAATAATGATCAGAAGCGAAATAAGCTGGATTTCAAAGAGCTAACAAGAGATTTTTAGTTAAGAGGATTAGACGTCGGCACCTGTAGGCTTAGAGTTCATTGCTGGCAACGATTAATTTATAGAGGAATTTATGAAATTGCGAGAAATTTAAGATTACAAAATCAAACGATGCAAAGCTTTGCGACACTGGTTAATTATAAACATCTGTCAGAAGCCTTAAAGCTAAAAATCCTAGCCCCAAGCCAAAGGGTAAATCCTATTAAATATATACCTAATTTTTACAGTCTTTACCACAGGTATACGCGTCCCAGGGTGGCATTTAGTATATGATTTGACCGAATTCGAATCTTGCACATTGTAAATTTCAGATATATATCTATATTTTGTTTTAGAATATCAACTCAATGCCAACCGCATAAGTTTTAAACGTTAATATATTTTGCGCCCAATGTTTGTGCCCTTCCTTAACATGGAAATATGTTGTTATTTGTATGGCCCCAAATAAAATTTTAGACGATTGTACTTAACACAGAAATGATACTGTTAACAACTTCGAATAGTTTCATTTTTGTAAATATTGACGCGTTTTTTGACCGAAAAATAAGTTTTTGATAGCATTTATAATTTGAAAAAATTCAAAATCAACCAGTGTGGTTAGGCTGTTGACTGCTGTTCAGTTTAGTTTTCTCTTTATTACATCGTGTCAACAATTCATAAACGGTGCGCAACAACCTTTGCATCCAAAGAAACTCTAAAATGAATCGCCAGCGTAGCAACGCTCTCTATTGGGTAAACGCTCTTTTGCGTTTATTAAACGTTATTTTATCACCGGTGTAATCCCCTTTTTTCAAAATAATGAAAACGTTTTGTAGTTTAACTTGATTTTTAAGGTTCTTCGGCCAATGTTACTTTAAGGCCGTAATAGAAGATTACACGTATTCCTAAGCCTAAGCCCAAAATTTAATATACAACAAAATAACCGCTCAGGCATACTAACCTTAGTCTAAAATTGAAATTGTAGACTAATGCAGGCAATGGTCGATATTTGGTGTTTGTGTGGTTGTGCTCGAAAATTTAAGTACTTACTTAAGTCGGCGAAAGAATTAGGTTACATAGCGAAATGGTTACATTGACAGCATTGTAGTTAATAGCTTAATTCCATACGGATATATAAATAATATATATATATAAATATATATAAATATATATATAGCATGGAAAATTATATCAAATAGCATTAATATATATTCAAGATACTACCCGTATTTTGCGGGTAAGTGAATAATTAGGTGAAAAGTGTCGAGATAAAATACATTGCATTAAATATTTCACAAGGCAAGCTTTTATTTTTTGATTTGAACCTCCTTCTAACTTAATGATTTGCTTAACTTAAGTGCGCTTTTAAAATCAACAAAACTGTTAACTTATCACCTACTTAAGTACTTACTAAGTATATACTACTTAAGTACTATAGTGACCTGAATAAGAGGGTGTGGGGTAATAAGAGGGGGTCTCCATTTTGAGTCCCAATCAATAGAAGACCGTATCCCTAATAAGAGTCCGTAAGCGGATAGCGTCCCTAAATCCTAATTAGAGTCCACGAAGGTCAGTTATTCCTAACTGTAGTGCATAAATGACTCCAGGACCAAATAAAATCGAGTTCAAATCTTTAACGCGTACTTAAATTTTGAAAGTTTCTTCCTACATCCCAAGTATAACCTTGCATGATCGCTCAATCTATTGACGCATGAAAAATAAACGTTTAATTCAACGGATAATTGCAGTGCCGGATATATATCAGTAACGAAGGGTGGCGGAGCGAGGGTTAAAAATAAAAAAACAGTCCGTAACCCAATAACAAGGGGGATATCCTCTGGAGAGGCCAAATAAATATCATTCCCCCTCATATTCGGGTCACTACAGTAGGCTTTCAGAAGCCAAGCTAGTCACTTTGCACGGTATTATCGGCAAAAGATTAAATATGATTAAGAAAATTGTAAATCACCTTAGCAAATGCAGTGAAAAATTGTAGTTTCGCCAAGTTCAAAAACAAGACGTACTTTGTTTAACAAAATACAACTATTAATCATATGAACACGATAGTGTTCATATATATGGTTCGCGCTTCTCAAGTGCGTATTTTCAGTTTAGTTTGCATGTTGGTACTCAGGTAACATCAGACCTATTTCGTTTAGATTTTGTACACTGATATCCTGGTCCGTCGGGAATATCTGTGACAAAGGATTTGCCAAACGAACGTGGCCTTCAGTAGTTACGGTCAAAAAACTCCTACCAGAAAGTGCACCAAATTTTCCATTTTGGTTCAGCACTTTTTACCCGTTAGCTAAGTAATTTATTATACGATTATAACTTTATAGGTACACTTTACAGGGCTTTACGGTCGGGTTCACCCCAACGGTTGGTTTCACCCCAACGGTTGGTTTCACCCCAACGGTTGGTTTCACCCCAACGGTTGGTTTCACCCCAACGGTTGGTTTCACCCCAACGGTTGGTTTCACCCCAACGGTCGGTTTCACCCCAACGGTTGGTTTCACCCCAACGGTCGGTTTCACCGCAACGGTTGGTTTCATCCCCAACGGTTGGTTTCACCCCAACGGTTTGTTTCACCCCAACGGTTGGTTACACCCCAACGGTTTGTTTCACCCCAACGGTTGGTTTCACCCCAACGGTTGGTTTCACCCCAACGGTTGGTTTCACCCCAACGGTCGGTTTCACCCCAACGGTCGGTTTCACCCCAACGGTTGGTTTCATCCCCAACGGTTGGTTTCATCCCCAACGGTTGGTTTCATCCCCAACGGTTGGTTTCACCCCAACGGTTGGTTTCACCCCAACGGTTGGTTTCACCCCAACGGTCGGTTTCACCCCAACGGTTGGTTTCACCCCAACGGTTGGTTTCACCCCAACGGTCGGTTTCACCCCAACGGTTGGTTTCATCCCCAACGGTCGGTTTCACCCCAACGGTTGGTTTCATCCCCAACGGTTGGTTTCACCCCAACGGTTGGTTTCACCCCAACGGTTGGTTTCACCCCAACGGTTGGTTTCACCCCAACGGTTGGTTTCACCCCAACGGTTGGTTTCACCCCAACGGTTGGTTTCACCCCAACGGTTAGTTTCACCCCAACGGTTGGTTTCACCCCAACGGTTGGTTTCACCCCAACGGTTGGTTTCACCCCAACGGTTGGTTTCACCCCAACGGTTGGTTTCACCCCAACGGTTGGTTTCACCCCAACGGTTGGTTTCACCCCAACGGTTGGTTTCACCCCACGGTTGGTTTCACCCCAACGGTTGGTTTCACCCCAACGGTTGGTTTCACCCCAACGGTTGGTTTCACCCCAACGGTTGCTTTCACCCCAACGGTTGCTTTCACCCCAACGGTTGGTTTCCCCCCAACGGTTGGTTTCCCCAACGGTTGGTTTCACCCCAACGGTTGGTTTCACCCCAACGGTTAGTTTCACCCCAACGGTTGGTTTCACCCCAACGGTTGGTTTCACCCCAACGGTTGGTTTCACCCCAACGGTTGGTTTCACCCCAACGGTTGGTTTCACCCCAACGGTTGGTTTCACCCCAACGGTTGGTTTCACCCCAACGGTTGCTTTCACCCCAACGGTTGGTTTCACCCCAACGGTTGGTTTCCCCCCAACGGTTGGTTTCCCCAACGGTTGGTTTCACCCCAACGGTTGGTTTCACCCCAACGGTTGCTTTCACCCCAACGGTTGGTTTCCCCCCAACGGTTGGTTTCACCCCAACGGTTCGTTTCACCCCAACGGTTGGTTTCACCCCAACGGTTGGTTTCACCCCAACGGTTGGTTTCACCCCAACGGTTGGTTTCACCCCAACGGTTGGTTTCACCCCAACGGTTGGTTTCACCCCAACGGTTGGTTTCACCCCAACGGTTCGTTTCACCCCAACGGTTGGTTTCACCCCAACGGTCGGTTTCACCCCAACGGTTGGTTTCATCCCCAACGGTTGGTTTCCCCCCAACGGTTGGTTTCACCCCAACGGTTGGTTTCACCCCAACGGTTGGTTTCACCCCAACGGTTAGTTTCACCCCAACGGTTGGTTTCACCCCAACGGTTCGTTTCACCCCAACGGTTGGTTTCACCCCAACGGTTGGTTTCACCCCAACGGTTGCTTTCACCCCAACGGTTGGTTTCCCCCCAACGGTTGGTTTCCCCCAACGGTTGGTTTCACCCCAACGGTCGGTTTCACCCCAACGGTTGGTTTCATCCCCAACGGTTGGTTTCACCCCAACGGTTGGTTTCACCCCAACGGTTGGTTTCACCCCAACGGTTGGTTTCACCCCAACGGTTGGTTTCACCCCAACGGTTGGTTTCACCCCAACGATTGGTTTCACCCCAACGGTTGGTTTCATCCCCAACGGTTGGTTTCACCCCAACGATTGGTTTCACCCCAACGGTTGGTTTCACCCCAACGGTTGGTTTTCCCACAACGGTTGGTTTTCCCACAACGGTTGGTTTCACCCCAACGGTCGGTTTCACCCCAACGGTTGGTTTCACCCCAACGGTTGGTTTCACCCCAACGGTCGGTTTCTCCCCAATGCTTGGTTTTATACAAATACGTTGGTTAGGCGCTGGTTGTCAGGATAAAAGTTTCTGTCATGCAAACGATTTATTGAAACTCCTATTTAGTTTAATCAGGATAAAAGTTTCTGTCATGCAAACGATTTATTGAAACTCCGTATTTAGTTTAATCAGTCTTCTCATTTTTTCTTAGTTCAGATTGATGGATTAATCAGCAGCTTGGTAAAGCGGTTGAAACTAGAAAAAATTGCTCAGCACTTGAGCAGCATGGGATATGCTTCATATTCCTATTAAAAGGATAGTAACTAGACCAGCACATTCGTTCGATGTAACCTGGAAAAATATTAAGAAACAATGGCGTCCAAAATCATGTTGACTATTAATTCTTCTGAAACATATTGCGGATAGCAAAATGTTTGTAATTTTCTTTTGTAAGAAACAAATGTTTTGCTTTAAATGTGTATTGAAGTTTTCTACATGAACGTACCTACTAAACTCACCTTGGGCTCTCTATTAACATAGTTAATTGAATTCCACAAGAACACTGTATGGCGACATAATTGGGGAGTTAGAGTACTGATGACCAATTTTGTTAGATACTTTATTAAACAAGGCGTCACAAAATGACTCACAATTGATGCTTTAAAAACGACTCTTGACTTTACCCGCCTTTTAACCTTAGTGACAAACAAACAAGTTTACAGGTAGAAATCTATAAATGCGCATTTCCCTGCTAAGTTATTTGTTTCACTGTATAGTCACGACTAGAGGATCAAAATTCTCACCGTATTCTGGCAGCATCGATTAATCTGGCAAAAGCAAGATCATTATACTTCAGCCATGTCTCTGTAACCCTGCCATTATCAAAGAAATTTCTTAAAATGCCTAATAAATCCGCCAAAAACTTTCAAAATAAAATAGATTTGCTATCCGCAATATGTTTCAGAAGAATTAATAGTCAACATGATTTTGGACGCCATTGTTTCTTAATATTTTTCCAGGTTACATCGAACGAATGTGCTGGTCTAGTTACTATCCTTTTAATAGGAATATGAAGCATATCCCATGCTGCTCAAGTGCTGAGCAATTTTTTCTAGTTACTTTTTTTCTTTTTGTGCTTGTTTTTTCTCTCGTGGCTTGTGCCCTGTTCCCCTCTCTGTTGTGTTTGTTTTGTTTTCCGGTTTTTTTTTTGGGGTGTTCCTCCTGTCCGTCCGGGGGGTTTTTTTTTGTGTTCTGGTTTTCCCTGGTTTTTTTTGATTTTTTTTTTTTTGTTTTTTAGTTTTTTAATTTTTTTCACTAATTATTACAGTTAGAAGAAATCTAATTTTAGCATTAAAGGGTTTTTTGGTGCGATAAATCTGCGTAGACTGTTTACAAACCTCCAAAACCGATAATTGATCAGTTAGCTAATAGATAATTTGCATATTAGAATAGTTTATAAGCCTAAATTTGGTCTTTTTTTACAGTATTTCACTAATTATAAAGGTTAAAAGCAGTGTAATTTCAGCACTAAAGGGTTTTTAGGTGCGAGAAATTTGAATAAATAGTTTACAAACGTCCAAAACCGATAATTGAATAGTTAGCTAATAGCTAATCTGCATATTAGCTTAATTGATAAGACAAAACTAGGACTTTTTAAATTATTTCAATAATTATTAGGGTTTACTGAAGGTTTTTTAGTGCGAGGAATCTGAATAAATTGTGTACAAGCCTCCAAAACCGATAATTGAATAGTCATCTAATAGCTAATTTGCATATTAGCTTATTTGACAAGGCAAAATTAGGACTTTTTAAATTATTCCAAAAATTATTAGGGTGTCTGAATGGTTTTTGGGTGCGAGATATCCGAGGAAATTGCTTACAAACCTCCAAAACCTATAAATGAATAGTTAGCTAACAACTAATTTGCATATTACCTTAATTGCTTACGTGTGTTCCAGCTTCGCTCAATAAATGTAGTCCCACTACGACTGGTATGTGACCGTCAGCGTCAACATCAGTGAAAACTAATGTGCCCCCACTCAACCAAAGCACCTCTAAATTCGATTTGCCTCTTTGTTCAAGTTCCCTAGTCGAAATTTTGGCCTCCAGTTGAGTAGTTTTAGACTTGTAAATTCAGCTTATTGGACAATATACATACCTTTTTGTATATTTTTTCAGTTATAATGTAATAGATAAGCATATAAAATTATTATCCAACTAAAGATTTAAACCGTTTGGTGTTTGTTTTAGCGGCGAACTAACATTCCTGATCAAATGGAAAGGTACTGATGAAGCTGATATGGTTCCAGCGCGTATTGCTAATCTGAAGTGTCCTCAGACAGTAATTAAGTTTTACGAAGACCGTCTAACATGGCATTCTCATGATGACTGTGGAAAATCATCGTAAACCCGTTTAGGATATTTATCACTATTGGTTTCTTACATTAAGTAGTCTTATTTGATACATATTTAGTGCTCAGTTTAATTTTTATTAATATATAGTGTATACGCGTGAAAACTCGATGTGTTTATATGCATCTTAAATTTTCGGTGGTACCGTGCATTTTAGCAAAGAGCCACGGTTAAACGAGCATATTTCGAAAATTAGGAATGTATACGTAGCACACAACTACGGTACTGTGTTGAAATAAACGATGTATCTCTACCAAAAATTTTACCCATGCCAATGCTGATTTCAATTTTATTAAAGTATGCTTGAAGAACTATTGGGATTACTACATTTATACATTGCAAACACGAATACATATAAACTGTAACAATCTTTAACCGTTACAGTTTTATAAGAACGGGTTATTTCAATTTTTCAAACATAAACGCAAACGTCATCACAGTTTCCTGATCCAACGCACGGATATACGCCAGCGAGTAAAGTGATAGCATTCTAACTCACTGCGCTAAGTACAAAAGGTACCGGCAAAGATCGGAAATATATTTTCCTTGCATCGCCGATGCCGATACTCAAGAAAAGTGTTGATATTGCCTTCGTCGTTTAATTTTCACATCACTAAAATAATTGTTGCTTCCTTTGCTCGGAACATCTGAAGGAACACGTGAAGTCAAACCAGAAAACATTTATGTTGTGATCGCAAAAATGATTAGCGCTTGCATCTGCTTGTTATTCTGTGTAAAGTTTTTTCGATGAACCTGAGGTCTTACGATTTCTTGTAAGTGCTTTGAAATACAATATATTGTCTTGATTTGTAGTGTATGACTTACGAATGCTATTGAACGTTATTGTTTGGTTTTGTCACATGCATATTTTGTGGCTCTGTATACTGACTTGAGTTTATATATACTGTGCCTAAACTGTTTGTGAATTTTATTGTGCTTATGCGTTTGGCGTGTTTGCGAACTGCATTATAACTGCACTCACGGACAGAATTATGTGCGCAGAAACCGCGATTGCGTCCACTGCGGTTGCAGTTGCGGTTTTGTAGCCGCGTCTGAGCGTTTCAGCGATCGCGTCACAAACGCGGTTTGAGACGCGATCATAGACGCGATTTTAATTGCGTCCGCAGTCGCGGTTTGAACCCCGGTGGCAGTCGCGGTTCGAACCGCGGTCGCAGTCGCGGTTTGAACCACGGTCGCAGTCATGGTTTGAACCGCAATCCCGCCCAAACGAGGCTACGAAATTGGGTCTACGTAATACATATATCAATACGCGAATGCCTAGCGTACGCCCATGCATACTTGATACTCTACACATGTGCTCAAAACTAATTTACACTTGTGGTCGCGTTTACCTGGTATTCTAACGTTAACCACATCTGTAAATTAGTTTTGAGCACATGTGTAGAGTATCAAGTATGCATGGGCGTACGTTAGGCATTCGTGTATTGATATATGTATTACGTAGACCCAATTTCGTAGCAAGCTGCGGTTTGTTTATAAAAATCTTGCCATATTCTTTTTTACTATTGGGTCCAAAGCCCATTTTGCCCAATTGAACTATATATATTCATTATGAGCTGCTGTAATTCTGGACATAGGCTGCTGCAGGCTTCAACCGGAATTTAATGTCTTCAAATAACAACTTACAAAAAACATAATCACGCCCACTCCCTTCAGTAATAATATAAGTACCAGAAACGGTAGCTATTTTACAGACCAAGGTTGCAAAAAGCGGTTAAGCTGAAAGTTTCGGTTCCTGTTTGCATAACTTTTTTGTGTCAATGCTCACTATAATAAACAACGCACAAATACAACACGTCATTTGCGTCCTAAATCTGCACAGAGTAATAAGCTAGTGTAACCGCGTCGGTAACAGCAATTTTAGCCGCGTCCATAACCGCAATTTTAACCGCGAACCTGTGATCGCAATCGCCGTTTTTGCGTCCACGTAAATTGCTGTTGCGAGCGATTGCGGTTGCACTTAACTCTGTCCGGGACTGTACATGTTAGCGAATGACAACTAAACAATCTTTAATATCAATTGATGTTGATGACGCTTGTCAATTATTATTATTTATATATACATATGGTGTTGCAAGTTGAGTTCACTTTTTGTCGAATTCGTTGGCTTTATTTGAAATGGGTATTTGTTGGTTCGGTAATCTTGGTACTCTTCGTGAGTATCGGCATCCACACTGCATAAAATTGTCGTTTTGCACTAAACAGTGGGACCACTCTCATAGCATTATTCTCGTTTATAGTTAGGGCTTAAGTCTTTGCATTTATAATGCTGTAATGTATATAATATGTGGTATTCTCTCAATTCTTCAAGCATCGTGTATTAAAATTGGATTGGAAAATAAGAATCGGCATGAGCAAAATTTTAGTATTGGCACATTACTAGTTATAACAAGTCTTGTACATCATACGTATACATACTTTTATAAATTCGCTGGCATCGTACGGGATTTATCTAACGTTTTAACATCAGATTAGGCTTATTTTATTTTCAAAACGTATTGCGAATTTTAATTTTCAATGTATCTCTCATGACGTCACCATTTCAAACGTGACATTTATTATATCTCGCTACTTCGGCTCATAAGCGGCTACGTATTATTATTAACATATAAAACATGCAACCAAACGAACCTACATGTAGTGTTCATTCTGAGATCGATATTGGTTTCGGGAAACCGTAAAAAGATTGGCAGTATGAGATGAGGCTTTTAATGATTGGAATTTCCTTTTGCTTGGAACTTAGAAGAAAGCAATGTTTTGTTTCTTATTTGTGCAGTGATAAAATAATTTGAACAGCGATTACTGTTTTTGACAGGCATTTTTTGTGGCCTGAAGTATAATTCAAATTGAACGGCTATTTTTTTCATTTGTCACTGCATGTAACTTGGTGGCTTTCTGTATTTTAGTAGAGTGTTTTGTTTTTCGTCATAAACTTTAAAATAAAGTAAGTCGTGAATCTTGGAAGTATAGACAAGGGTGCGATCGGATATCCGGCTGTTGCAGAAAAATCACCATCCATCTCGGGTGTTCTTCATTGTCGAAGATTTGTCGCTGAAGTTTAGTGTGACTGTATATCAAGAAAAGACACCGTATACTAATGCACTTGTTGTAGGAAAATTGTTACATTATGTAGCAAGCAGTAACAATCTACAGGGTTCCAGCATTCCAGCAGGAACTATATATATTTAACAGGAAACAGGAATAGGAATTTATTTTTCACAGGAATCGGAACGGCAATTGTAATTAGTGCTATAGTTCAAAATGAAATGTGTTGTCCATCGACTGTTTTGCGTTTTCACTAGCCAGTTCTTCATGTTCTACAAAAACACGCGTCAAATGCTTTAAAATATGACGAATCCATAGACTACAAGCAAGTTATGAAAAGAACTTGAGATTCAGTAAAATTTTTGACGTAATTTTATTTATTTTTGCTTTAATACTGTGTAATTTGCCATGAAACCATAAAAAATTCTGGTTCTTGCGTCTTACACCGCCGGAACAGGAACAGTGGTTGAATCTTTTGTAGGAATTCTGGCCGGAACAGTAATTCCGGTTTAATCCTGTTGATTTAGATATATGATTAAGACATACTTTTGTTAAAATATGTACTTGAATATTCAGCTGCGTTATATATTGACATCCGACCGTACTTACGTTGTCGTATGCTTGACCATTGGGTAAATATGTATGTTTTGTATTCTGCCTGTTACTGTCTACAATTTTGATTTTTAGCTATTATCAATTCTGATTAAGGTATGGAACACAGAGTCTACGGAAATTCTGCGAATTGTTAGTTTTACGTGTACGTCTCTGCGTATAAAAGTCTATAAAATGTTTTTATTTGACTGATGCATTATATGATTGAACTAACTGGTACCTATATTTAACAGTTTGGTACTTAAATCAAAGTATAACTGCTGAACTGAATGCTAAATTATATAAAATTTTGAATGGTTATTAACATTTTACTTGTGAGTCAACTACCGCAACGTTCGTTTGCGTGTATTAGGATCTCTTTACTTTCTGTCTGCACCGGCTTGCGTTGTGGGAATGTAAAACTCAGAAAAATAGTGTTTAGTCCTTCAGAATGACTGTTGTAAGATCATATTTTCTCTGTGCTTTTTTAACGATAAGTACCTATAAAACCTTGGCCCATAGCCATAGAATGGTTGGCCAATGTTACTTTAAGGGGCGTAACAGTAGGTTAAGCGTATTGCTAAGCCTAAGCGTTGCAAAAATGAGCCCCTAAGCCTAAACAAAAAATGTAATCTAGAATCTAAACCTACTCTTTATAAAACCACCAGAAACCTGGACGCCCCTTAAAGTAACATATGCCGAATGGTTCCTAGAAAGGGGTGTGATTCAAGTGGTTTTTTGGTAACAATTATATGTTTCTTCGTTTAACAAATAATACCTGCTTTGGTCGTTACGATGGCTTGCAACAACATATGCTTTTTATAAAAGTGCGTAATTCTGCATTCGATGTAAATAAATCTAGTTGTTCACGCTTTATTCTTCATAGTTCTTGGCACTATGGATATATACGCGTTATAAATGATTTATTGGTTTTACGAGGCTGAGTGCATGCGGACCATCACTGGTTTAGATATGTTGATTATTCAAGCCCTTAGTACGCTCATTGCAGGGAGCACTATTAAATAAATATCGGAAAGTTCATCCTATTTGATGGTGTATCTGTAACATTATTTTACTTTCGAACTTCAAATCCATAATTTGTATCAGTTTTGGTTTATTCGTTGAATTAGCAGTTGTTTAGCATTTTTCATCGAGAAATGCAGTTTGTTTACTAATAAAGTATTTGTCTAATTGTTCTAGCTGCTAGAGAATCGTTCATGGCGCTATTTACCACGGTATAGCCGGGGTCTGCAGCCAGCAAAAAGTCAACCTCTGGATCTGGTATTATAAACCCTCAAATATTTTTTGATAACTTTATTGTTGAACTGTCATTTCTACTTTCCGTTTACACCCTAATACAATGTGTTGACAGAAATCTGTTTTGACCTTTGGTTTCTAGAAATTTCGGCAACTAAAACCTCCGCAACTGCCCCGATGTTAAAAGCGAATTCACCAAGTTATTGCCGGAATTTACCGGAAAATTTTTACCGGAGGGCAAAACCAACCATTGCGGTGAAACCAACCGTTGGAGTGAAACCAACCGTTGGTGTGAAACCGACTGTTGGTGTAAAACCAACCGTTTCCCTACGTACCAGGATACTAATGTACAAAATTTAAACGATAGAGGTCTGATATTATACTTGAGCACCAACATGCGAACTAAACTGAAAATACGCGCTTGAGATGCTCGAATCATATATATGAACACTATCGTGTTCATATGATTCAGAATGAGTTGAATCAATATGTCTGAATTACGTCTGTGAGAGTTCCGAAAATTCTGAATTGATTAAACTCATTTTGACCTATAATCAACTCACTCGGTAGTAGATGAGCTCAGATTGAGCAAATGTTGTTAACTATAATACTTATTAACTTACAAATCACCACAAATAACTGTTGGAATTTTTTACAGTGAACAACGGTTTCTAGCAGAACTAGCAACGAATCGATAACTTTAGATTTCGAACTCTAACTACCATTTGGTGCGTAATATATTTCATCTTAGCAGTAGCAACAGAGACTACGAGCATGACGGTTGTCAACTTTTTATTTATTAGACTATATACATTCAGAATAGAATCGCTCACTTTTACATTCAGAGTTCGGTTTTCATAAAAAATATCAATGATGAATAAATTTTTAATAGCATCCTATTTTGCAACGTATAAGCATCGTTTTATGCTACTTGAGATCGGTGTTACTGTTGTTGTTTTCATAGTCGCCGTCGTTGTTGTAGTTGTTGTCATTGTTGCTGTTGTCGTTGTCGTTGTCGTTGTTGTTGTTGTTGTCGTTTTTGCTGTTGTCGTTGTCGTTGTTGTTGTTGTTGTTGTTGTCGTTTTGCTGTTGTCGTTGTTGTTGTCGTCGTCGTTGTTGTTGTTGTTGTTGCTGTTGCTGTTGTTGTTGTTGTTGTTGTTGTTGTTGTTGTTGTTGTTGCTGCTGCTGCTGTTGTTGTTGTTGTTGTTGTCGTCGTCGTCGTTGTTGTTGTCACTGTCGTCGTCGTTGTTTTTGTTGTCGTTGTTGTTGCTGTTGTTGTTGTTGTTGTTGTTGTTGTTGTTGTTGTTGTTGTTGTTGTTGTTGTTGTTGTTGTTGTTGTTGTTGTTGTTGTTGTTGTTGTTGCTGCTGTTGTTGTTGTTGCTGTTGTTGTTGTTGCTGTTGTTGCTATTGTTGTCGTCGTCCTCGTTGTTGTTGTCGTTGTTGTTTGTTGTTGTTGTTGTTACTGCTGTCGTCGTTGTTGTTCTTGTTGTCGCAGTCGTCGTCGTTGTTGTTGTGGTTGTTGTTGTTGTTGATGACCTTGTTGTTGATATTGTTGGTGAATGACAAAATATTTGCTGTTATCTTTTTGTAAATTATAGTACGAAGTGAACGTATGTTGTGGGCCGTGAGAGTATTCAAGATTAGCAGTCATTTTCAAGTATGAGCCCCATTTTGCGAAGCTTCGTCTCATCTGAAAAAACGAAATAAAAATTTTAGTAAATGAACATAATTTCACCATGAGATAAACCTTTAAGACTATTTTTTGCTTGGCTTTTGCTTATGCTTAATAGGCTTAGGAATATGCTTAGGCTAAGGAATATGCTTATAACACTGTTCGGCCCCTGTTCTTTACATTGGCCGTAACCTTTAACGGTATAAAACAAGCTTGATTTCACAATTTTTAAAAGGTCACAATTTCTTCAGAAATATTGATTATATTTCTTTCGACATCCTGGGGAACCCGGGGTGTCGTAATGTGCGCTGCGGTCAGAGATATGCCGTGCGCTTGGGCAGTTGAAATTTGTGAAACTTACGGTTTGAGGTATTTTAAGATTTCGAATGTTTTGATGTCCAGTGAAAAACACCGCTTCCATTTGAATTGAATCGTGCGATATAAGACCCTCTTCGATCATCGTTAACCCTATAAAATTATATAATTCATTCCAAAATCAAGTCTCTTTTCAAAATATATTGTTCTATTTTTAAATGGTGTGCAAATTTCCGAAGAAAAATTAAGCATATTTCATAAAGTATCTGCCCAGCGGTACCTGCAAAAAAAGCTTGAGGAATACTGTAGTTACCCGAATAAAAGGGGGACTGATATTTATTTCGACTCTCCAGAGGGTACCCCTTTTCGAACTCAACTTTATTTGATCCTGGAGTCACTTACGCACAATTAGGGATAATTAACTTTTGTGGGCTCTAAGTAGGGTTTAGGGACCCTATCCGCTTACGGACTCATATCATGAATACGGACTCTTAATGATTGGGAGTCAAAACGGGGCCCCCCGTGTTAGCCCCCCTCTTATTTGGGTCACTACTGTACTAAGTTTTCAGTATCCGAAATAGGCAATTTGTGTTGAGTAGCTAAAATTTCGTTTTCGTTCTGGAGAAATCTTGAACTGACAATTATAGAGACGAAACCATTCTGTACTAAAAGTCATTCTTCTAAGTAACATAAAATGACATAAAACATCATTGTAAATGCAAATTTTGCGATTAAAGTTTGCCAAAACAGTGGCCCGTGTAAAGATCAGGGGTGGAAATAGAGTAAACGTATGATTTAGACAATTTTTTGAGTTGGCTTAGGATTAAGCTTAGGCTTAGGTATACGCTCATATTTACGCTTAGGCTTAGGAATATGCTTACTGTAAACGATCCTGTTCTATACGTGGTCAAATAAGACCAAAAAATATTCATGTTAAGTATAACACCACGAACAACACTCTGCTTTCATCAACCTTTGCACTTCTTCAAGAACATCAAACTTGTCTTCGGCAACTTCTAAATTTGTAGAAAGTTTACAAAATGTGCTGACAAGGAAGTAATTTTGAAACTTCCGCAATTAAAAGTAAAAAACGAAATGAAAGTTGCAAAATTGGGCCAATGTAAAGAACAGGAGCGGAACAGTATTATATATAAGCATATTCCTAAGCCTAAGCCTAAGCCTAAGCTAAGCGTAAGAATGAGCATATTCCTAAGCCTAAGCCTAAGCTAAGCGTAAGAATGAGCATATTCCTAAGCCTAAGCCTAAGCCTAAGCGTAATCTAAGCTTAAGAATGAGCATATTCCTAAGCCTAAGCCTAAGCCAAGCAAAAAAATTAGTCTAAAGTCTTCTATTCTAGTCTCACAAAAAAACGTTCCGCCCCTGGTCTTTACATGGGCCCAAAATTGGTTATTTTCAAACGAACCGTTGTTGTGAACTGTGAGAAGCGCACCGGTTTGAGGCGTAGTGGTCGGATCCAGTGTTAGAAACCCGTTCGACTCGTAAACGTTGTTTTCATCCATATGGCTTCGAGCGATGGCGCTATAATACAGAATGATTTGACTTAAAAATTAATAAAAACTAAATCAATAAAAACAAGGTTAAGGTTTATACGGAAACGGATAGTGACAAAATGGTCGGAAATAAACGTGATGTATTTTTGTACTATGTACAATCGAAATATATACACAACGAAAGCATGCACCCAAGGTTCCGATTTGGATCAACTTTATTTTTATATTAGTCCAACAATTATGCACCTTGCTTATGTAGTATATTGAAAAAACTGAGTTGATTTTAAACGATATGCCACTTACTATAAGCATAAAAATAACGGAATTTCCGGTGGATACGGATGTCCAGTTAGACCGTTAGTCTGATTTTCGATCGCATTTAGCTACACTGTAAATTTCATTGAGTTGATTAATGAACTCCGAAAAAGAATTAGTTATTTCTGGCTATTTCAGATTCAATAAACAGTAAACATTAACTCATTCTGAGCTGGTTTAATTTTGTTTTAGTTAATTATTTAACTCAGAATGAGTTCAATCAATTCAGACTCCTGAGTTCTGAATGACCTAATTCAGAGCTCAGACGTCTAAGTGAATTCAACTGATTCTGCGTTAAAATCAATAACTGAAATTTACACCCCCTTCGCCACGTTATAGACCAAGGCTAAGATTTAGGCATAAAACCTCACTAGCGTACGAAGCCTATTTTTAGCGGTACTGTACTTAACTAAAGGCTTATAAGCTTAATTATGAACCAAATTCCAGTAATAATTTTTTCTGTTAAACCGACACTATAAATATAAGTGATTGGACGAAACGGATTGCGGCATATACCTATATAACCTTTCGCAGTGATAAGCAGTTAAATTTTTGATTTTTGTGCACTGCAAGAGATGTTGAGTCAAGTTGTTTCTCTCCGAAATAGGCTTTTCCTGACTACACATACTGAGTCAAAATTCGACTCAGCCATAGTCAAATTGAGTCGAACTTGCCTCTGGCGGAGTCAAATTTTGACTCAGTTTGTGTAGTCAGGAAAAGCCTATTTCGGATAAAGTCAATATGACTCACCATTTTTGCAGTGTATACGGTTTTATGACAAATGTTTTCGAGCAGACCTGATACAATAATTCTTAAATTCAGCCTTCAACTGCTTTAATATGAATGCTACTGTAAAATTTATAATAGCACATTCCAGAGGCCTGTTAGAAACTAGTAAAATAATGCACAATTCTAGCAAAATTTAACTTAGACCAGTAGCCAGCTCAGCTTGCTAGGGGAGCTAAAAATTTTCAGGAACGGCATATAAGTGTTTTCTTTGACTTACAAGCAAGCTTAAAAATTTTGTCGGAGAGCCAAAACTTTTCCAAAACAGGGATGAGGCCTCCCTACCGTCACCTTTGGCTACGGCCCCGCTTTAACTACGTTTCGTTTATTTGTAATGGCTGACCTGAAATTAATTGAAGGCACACCAAACATTGGCACTGGTGCAATGGAAAACGTTAGCGTTTCAGTGAAACCTTCCGTTGGCCGAAAATAAGTCGGATAATGGCGTTCGGTTGAATTCAACTGCCAGACGCCGAGCAAAAACGCAAGCGGCTCAAGTGCAGGAGCAAGTGGAAGATCGACTAGTTCTAAAACAGGCAAAATGTCTAGAATATGAATATTGGTATTGCATACTCAATTAACCTTTTCGTTGATATATACACTCAAAATAATATTTCTGATATTTCAGAAAAAATTTCCTACATTTAAGGAATATGAGCAGCAAGGTGCATTTGAAAAATATTTCCGTTATAAACAGAAAAGTTTTCAAAAAACGTTTTGAAATAAAGTCTGAAAATAAAACGTTTTCCAGTTATTTTTGTAAAAAATTGTCTTAAATATCAGAAAAAAAATTTCAGATTTGCCACAGAAAATACTTTTCTGAATAAATTCAGAAATATATACTTTTTGTGTATAGAGTTTGTATGTACATTGTACAAAGGTAAATGGCATTATACACAGTGCGCAATGTGTCAGTCTATTTCATTAAAGCTGGACTGCTGTACATGCGTATTTTGGGCAACGTTCCAGTAGTATTCCAAAGTTTCCGACAAAAGCAGACGGTTCTATAACAAGAATATGTGACTGCTGTTTATTTCTTGTCTGTAATTGTAAAATCAAAATTGACAGTGTGTATAACTCATTATAGCAAACGCAAACATTAGTACGACCAGATTTAATATCCTTTTGGCAAAACGGTATACACTCGTGATTAACAAGAATAGAATGGCTTTAAAACATTGCGCAATGGGCGGCAACTACTTTTACTAGTATTATATATCGCCCGTTTACGCAGTGAAAATTCTTCACAAAACATAAGCCGCCACGAGCTCGAGCATCTTGCTCCTATAGCTGAGTGCACACAAAAAAGTATTTCTGAATTTATTCAAAAAAGTATTTTCTGTGGCAAATCTGAAAAGTTTATCTGATATTGAAGACAATTTTTCAAAAAATATCTGGAAAACGTTTTTTTTCGACTTTATTTCAAAACTTTTCTGAAATCTTTTCTGTTATAGCAGAAACACTTTTCAAATTATATTTGTTAAATGTGAGAAATTTTTTCTTAAATATCAGAAATATTATTTTGAGTGTGGTGACGTCAAGTGTAACCGTCTTCCACATCTACGTCCGTGTTGGATTACGAACTTGAATCACAGATTTCAATCCAAATTGTATAAAATTAATGCGGAAAAGACTTAAAAGCTTGGAACATCGTGTAGCTAACTTAAACTTTAAACTCAAATTCAGTACAGCGATCAATTTTGCAAATTTGGAATGAATACTGAAACTGTAAATTTTGTAGTTAATAAAATAGACGTCATTGTGAAAAAAAGCGTCATAAATGGTTGTGAAAAATAAGAAAAGTGGAATCTGATGTCATTCTTTAAACTTTTAAGACACCAACTGAAAGAAACCAGTTTTGAAACGCGTGTAACTACCTGCACGCTTTGCTCGTGAGTTTGGGGGTCCCCACACTAGAATTTGAGGGGTGTGTCGCACCCCTGTCTGCTCCGGCACTGTTAAAGACCATATCAGAACAAAGCTTTCCCAGAAAACTGCCGACAGAAAAAAATTGATTTTTTCCAATTAAGACACACCTATGCTGAATAAGCACTGAAAGATAACGGATTGTAAACATAAATATACGGGTAGAGCTATTTCAACGGTGTGGGATCAAATTTTAACTCTTGATCCCATTGGTTGTCGGTCAGAAAATATTACTTGTAACATTTGACGCACGACAATATCGACAAGTGATTGGACAATTCTCATCGAAGAACGATGTCATTGGTCGCATGAATTCGCAACGGTCGTCTTGTTGCCAGCGGGAGCAGCTTCGATATACATCCGCGCATGGACCTACAAACTTGTATGTTGCGTATTATCAACCGAATATAGCCCCCGCATGCTGCTAACTGGTATAAGCCTTGTCACTGTGACCTAGTGGATTGCGACCTTCGAAATTTAGCACATTCATTGCATTTTAATTCATTCTCCTGTGCTGCGTTTATTCAAGTTCGGGTTCGTGCGCATTTCCCCTAGTTCAGGTCCGGAGCCAGTTTACCTTGCAGAAAGGCTAAACATTTATCAGGACAGGAATACAAAGGTTTTCAATCACTTACAATCAAGGTTAAAACTTTTCTACTCGCTAAAAATATACTTAAAATTAGTAAAACTGTCGCCGAATTAAGTGTCGGTTTTACTTACTATGGTGCTTGGCAAAGTTTTACTTAATTTTAAGCAAACACAAAATTTTTAGCTTTATATTTACTTAATTAATCAGGAAATGACAGCAGTAGTTTTACTTATTTACATTATTTAAGCAAAGATTTACTCAGTATTTAGTACACTTATACTTAAAAAATTCAGTAACAATAGTATTTTAAGTAGAGTGTTTTTACAGAGATAGGAGGGACAAAATTCTTCCAGGGATGCTGAACCACCACTGCCCCCTCTGGCTACGGGCCCGGCCTGATTAAGTACGTATTACCGTACATAGTTTAGAGAATCATAAACTTCAGGCTTCCTGAAAAGTACAGAATCCACTCTGTAAGATTTGATATTTTAAATCGGAGTTATAACCAGTTTGCCAAATGACCATAACCCTGATAAACCACGGTAGAAAAAGGTTTGAATGCTTAGACGCAGTTAATACAATGCAGTTCATTCAGTAAAGTGGTGAAAATTTAAATGACATTCAACTAAGAACTCGTATTCTCAAAGATGTGTAGCACCTATCATCCATTGATGATAGGTCCCCTGCATTTTGTACCAATTTTAACATCTACGATTGCATATGTTCGTCAGTTCGAAAACCTGTCGCTAAACTGATAATAGATGCTACACACATTTGAGAATATGGTCCAAGGTTTAAGATGTATAAAAATAAGTGACTAAACTACTGTTATGTATATAGATTAACGGTCACAACTTACGGTGACACCGGACTCCCGAAAATCCAGGCAAACACGAACATTTAAACGCACTGATATCATCTGTACAAATTCCGCCGTTTTCGCACGGATTCGGGTCGCATTCATTTATTTCTTAAACAAACAAGTAGTGCTAGCATGCCTAGAACATCAATAGCTTTGATGTTGCGCCGCCTCCCTCAAGTACAGCAGCGTCAAACGTCAGCCACCAAGATGTCCTTGCACTGCATTAAAACTATCTTTTAAAAACTGAAATGCATATAAGTTAAAATCAAGTATCCTGTTTCTGATAAGCATGAGAGTCTCAAGCAATTGATTCCGGCTGAAAATGCGGACTCCCGATTGTTATTACAACTATCGTTGATTCGTGGCATCACACGGGCCCGTAGCCAGAGGGGATGGTGCACAGGACGATCTCAGCCGCTCGCCTTGAAAAAATTTTGGCCCGTCTAGAAATTTTTTCAGCCTTCCACATCGAAATTTGTTTTATATGCCCCTCCTTAAAAATATTTAGCCCCCATAGCAATGTGTGAGCTGGCTGCGTGCATGTCACTACGGTAGTAATAACAATAACTACGCACCATTTTGGCACGAATCACCATACCAGCCAGGATCGCAAAGACATTGAGTGGCATTATCAGCGTCACCAATGAAACAACGACCATTCTGACATAACGACTGTGGACAGTATTCTGTAATAAACAAATAGTAACAAACTAGATACAAACGTAGCCTAAATGTTTTCTTATACATTTCTCGCATGAATTTAAACAATTTTGACTAAAATATATTTTTTTAATCATCACTCAGTTATAGAAGCTTGACGCTCGAACCCGAAGAAGCTCTCACGTACTGTGTTGAATTTGCACAGCGAATATTTGTCTACAGTAACACGACATGCAATGTGTAGTATTTTGTTTGCTTGTATTTTTCGGTGGTGCACATGTGGTACAGTATACGGCAAATGGTTAAAGACAACAGTTGCTAATTTTTAGCAGGCCCGTAGCCAGCTCACCTTGCTAGGAAGGGTTAAAACTGTTTCAGCAGGCCATTCTAGGGTTTTCAATGACTTACAAGCAAGATTTAAAATTTTCTGGGAGGGGGGCAAAACTTTTCCAAGGTGGGGCTAAGCCCCCCTGTCCCCTACCCTTGTCTACGCCTCCAATTTTTAGTTTAAATTGAGCAGCAAAATGCTTAATTTTTAAAAGTTGAGTGCTTAATCGAACGTAAATGGTTTTATTTAAAACAAAATTCAGAGTAAAAATTATTTTTGAACTTCAAAATACTCAAGAAAACCCAACCTGCGGCTAATAAAAAATAGCCTACTTTCACAATAGCGACCTTGCCAGTCTCGTATGCAATCACACTCGAACGTATTCTTTGTGTTTCGACACTGTCCACCATTTTTGCATTCGATTGCCGAACAAAAATCACGAACTAAACATAAATCTAATAATGGCTGATGTAGGATTTCACGGTGGGTTGGATTCGATCCCATCCCATCTGAGGATGTCTTCCAGAAAACAAAAATATCAGCAAAACTGACAGTTGTCGTTGTAAAGTTGCTAAACATCGGATAGTTTAAGCCTAAGGTTAAAATATGGTCTTCTTCAAATGTCATTTGCATTTTTAGAATAATTCCCAAATAAAATTATAGATTTAGAGCCGAGTTTCTCTGAGGGATAGAAAGAAATATATGGATTGGCAAATAAGACTCCAACAGAGGTAAAGTATCAGAAAAACTCGCGTGCGAAACGATCCAGGAGCGAGGCGCAATTTTATCAAAAAATCCTTATGTAAAATTGTAACTTTGTGGAGTTTCGGAGGGAGGTCGGATTCTTAAATCTCGCTACCCTGGAAAATGAACTACATAGGCAAAAACAATAAACCAGACGCGGATCCATTTGAATTTAAAATCAATGGAGCTCCCACTTTCTTATAACGACTTATAGAACCAGCGCGGCGGATCCAGAAACTTCTGACGGGGGCGGCGGGGTGGCAAATGTTATGAAACGCAAAATTTGTAATGTTGAAACCTCATCATTTTATCAACAAAAAATTTTGTTAGGTGAAAAATTGTAAGGCAGGGACTATCTTTTTTACAAAAACAACTAAAAATTTGGTGCATTCACAAGTATAAACAATTTGGCCCATGTTATTATAAAGGCCGTCCCAATTTCCCGGAACAGAAATGTACCCGGAGTGCACACTTATGCGTTCCTGTTTACATGTGCACAGGCAGATATTTACGTAAGATATATATTATATATAATATATATTTATATATATAAATATATATGTAAATATATATTTATATATATATAAATATATATAATATATATAACTGTCCTATCTGTCCCAATTGTCCTATCTGTCCCAACTGTCCCATCATATAAATATATATTATATATATAACTGTCCTATCTGTCCCAATTGTCCTATCTGTCCCAACTGTCCCATCTGTCCTGTTTGTCCCAACTGTCCCATCTGTCCCGTTTGTCCAAACTGCCCCATCTGTCCTAATCGTCCCAACTGTCTCAAACTGTGCCATCTATCCCATCTGCCCCAACTGTCCCATCTGTCCCGTTTGTCCCATCTCTCCCAACTGTCCCATCTGTCCCAAGTTTCCCAGCTCTCCGATCTGTCCCAACTGTCCCATCTGTCCCATCTGCCCCATCTGTCCCAACTGTCCCATCTGTCATAACTGTCCCATCTGTCCCATCTGTCCCAACTGTCCCATCTGTTCCATCTGTCCTAACTGTCCCATCTGTCCCATCTGCCCCATCTGTCCCAACTGTCCCATCTGTCCCATCTGTCCTAACTGTCCCATCTGTCCCATCTGTCCCAACTGTCCCATCTGTTCCATCTGTCCTAACTGTCCCATCTGTCCCATCTGTCCCAACTGTCCCATCTGTCCCATCTGTCCCAACTTTCCCTTCTGTCCATCTGCCCCAACTGTCCCATCTGTTCCATCTGTCCTAACTGTCCCATCTGTCCCATCTGTCCCAACTGTCCCATCTGTTCCATCTGTCCTAACTGTCCCATCTGTCCCATCTGTCCCAACTGTCCCATCTGTCCCATCTGTCCCAACTTTCCCTTCTGTCCATCTGTCCCAACTGTCCCATCTGTCCCAACTGCCCCATCTATCCCAACTGTCCCATCTGTTCCAACTGTCCCGTTGTCCCAATTATATTTTTTGTATGTACTCCTGGTACATTGCTGTCCCGGGAAAATGGGACGGGTACTCCTGGTACATTTCTGTCCCGGGAAAATGGGACGGCCTTTAGGGTAACATTGGCCAACAATTTTAACTTTCGCTGCTAATCTTACGTTGAAATGCGCCGTCAAATATCTATATTATCCAAGCTTAAACGCCCACATACGTATTTTGAACAACGTTCCAGCCGATATACACATTAGATAGTAAGATGTCGGGATTGCAAATTCTGCAATAATTTTCACCAGTTTCTAACGCGAAACTACTAAACAAATCTATTCCTAACCTTCACAATTTTTTCCAGTATATCCAGTCCGACATATGCACCGATAATCGTGTTTGTCGTTGTGGCACGCTGTTGCTTCAACGCAAGGACTGCTCGCACAGAAATCGATCCGTACTAAAATTAAAAGTAAACCAGTTAAATTCATGCGGTAAAGATTTTGACATGGCGAAGAAGTCTAGGAGACTCAGTTGTCTTAAACATAGTTCCGCCCACAAATCATGAAAACTTTTGGTCGCTCTTATAAATGGAGAATTTCAAAACACACTAATGCTACTCTGCCACGGGCACATGCAGGTGCGTTCGACGACTGCGCTTACGCCTTTCCGCGTCTCGTAAGTAGTTTTTGTGTAATTTTTGCATAGGTTATTATAGTGGCCTGCTTGATGGGAGACAGAAATGCTGGTGGACTTGATAGAAATTGAGGCCAATGTAAAGAACCGAGGCGGAACAGTATTATAAGCATATTCCTAAGCATAAGCCTAAGCCTAAGAATAAGCGCAAGAATGAGCATATTCCTAATCGTAAGACTAAGCCTAAGCCTAAGAATAAGCGCAAGAATGAGCATATTCCTAATCGTAAGACTAAGCCTAAGCCTAAACCAAGCAAAAAATTAGTCTAAAGCTTAAGCTTACTCTATTGTAGTCCCATAGAAAAACTCTTTGCCCCTTATCTTTACATGGGCCGAAATTGGCATGCTTAGGCTTAGACATTAACTTATTTACGATTAGACTTGGCCTTAAGCTTGATCTCGGCTCAGGCATGCGCTTAGTAAACAGGCCTTTATATGTAACATGGTCTTTGTTTTATTATCCTTTGAGAAATAAATTTCAGCAAAATAAGTTCCGCGTTTTATGTGTTCGTCTATAAATGCTGCCCGATGAGTTGCCATGAAGTCTAGTGTATAATTGCAATAGTTTAAAAAATACGTCTAAAAATGTATTGGATGTTGTCAAGAAACGACGTGTAATGTTCGTGACATTAATATTAACTAAAAAATGTAAACTTACAAATTTGTTCGTTTAGTTACAAATTCAGAAATGTTTGATAGGAGGCCGCACGATATATAATAGTAAAAAAGTTTTCAAGCGAAGCGAGCGCGAAGCTATAAACACATTTTAGCGTATGCTTAATCTTTACACTAAATTTTGGTTTTGTCAGTTCTTGAGGGAGCCTAGGTTTGAGTACCACCCTAGAATAATAAGCTATTGCGTCCATTTTAACGTAGGCAAAAAAACAATTGTATTTGTATTGCGAGAAAAACAATCATTTTTGGCCAAACAAAATTTTTTAACCAAACTGAAAAAACTTTTTAAATCATCAGGGTTATGCAGAACGATCTGGTCACAAATTACATTCTTAACTTGACATCCGTTTCCGGTAAAAGTTGATGTCGGTTTCCGGTTGCGTTTCCGTTAGAGAAATAGCGCTAATTCCGTTATTTCCATAAACATATCAAAAATTGTCGTATCACCTATCAATCGGACAATTGTTCATTACAAAAAAGTTGCGCTTGTTCGATTTAAAAGAAGTATTACATGTGCAATTAAACTTTTATGGTTCCATATCCGGTTTCCGTTTCCGTTATTTTGTTTTTACTATCCGTTTACTCGGCTGTCACCTGGTCACATATTTTAAATATTTTTAAGTGTTGTTGCTGATCATATTTGCTCCTGTCGCGTAAGTACAATTGTAGAAAATTACGTATTTTTTTGGTAATCAATCTGGAAAATCTTCCGTTTTTTAAAACACAAATGACAATAACGAGACACTGCCCTACATCAGTTTCAGTGTCACGTTTGACAACAAATTTAATGTGATTATGAAAGTCGATAGCGATAATAATGTTCCGAACATTAATGAAATAAATCGCAGAAATACTGCGAATGAAAACCGATAAAATATACGATGGCACTGTTGAATCCAGGGCTCGCATTCCGAAATATGTGTAGCACCTGTCACCGGTTGGTGATAGGTCTTGTGACTTTCGAACAAATGAAAGCTGATTCTCAAAATCAGCACATTTTTGCTTTTATACGGATTTCTCTACTCGTGTACCAATTTTGAGTTCAACAATTGCAATAGTTAGTGAGTCTGAAAACCTATTACTAACTGATGAGTGAAAGGGTTAATAAATACAGATTCACAGCAAATTTTTGTGCCTATTCTCAAGTCTAAGCTAGGATTGAAAGTCGACTCTATCGGGGGAAGCTGTTTGCGTGCATGAGTAGACATTTTGCATAGTCCATAAACGTTTAAAATAAAATTAATTGTTAAACACTGCATATCGTGTCCTATTTCGCTTACACATTTCGCTTACACAGTTTACACGCTCACTTGCTCATGGTGTACTTTATGCGGTAAGGAACTAAACGATACCTACCTTCTTCCATTGAATTAGCGTTGATCTGAAGAACAGTTGTAGACCATTGCGTGGAAGTTTGGCCTGTTTGGGTTGTCACTGTTGGCCGTTGTTGTTCTTCGCTGATTTCAACGCTTCTTGAAATTGAATGGCCACTCAACATTCCTGGAGCTACAACAAACGTGGGTTCGTTGCGCTCTCCAGGCATTGCTGATTCACCGCTTCCAAGTTTGATTTCTTCTGAAATTTGAAGCGGAAAAATTTCGCTTGCAGTTTCGTATACTGGAGGCACTTTTGCCGTGTAAGGCGTCGCTTCTAACAACGCGGCCCCTGTGACCGGCGTAGACGCTTGGTTGAAATTATGCGTTCGCTCTAGACTGCGTTCTTGACTCTCGATTTCTTTGAGAAAATGTCGACGTTCGGAATGTGGTTGTTTTTCCTGAAATATACCAACATTGTTCGCTGCGACTTTTCGCAAATACTCAGACAAGTCATCGAGTGTCTCGTACGAAAGGCTGAACTCGGCGCTTAATTCTGTAAAGTTGTCGGGACTAAGGCTGCTTTGGACCGGCGGTACGCGACCGTCTGCAATCAACGGAAAAGCAGTGGTTGATACTTCGCTTTGTAGAAAAGAATCAGCAGCTGCAATATCTGGCCTAAGAATCGCTGTTGGCAAAACCGGTGGGACGTTCAGGTCTAGCAAGGCATCGTTTTGTTGAAATTGAATTGGCATATTCGTGGCTGGTAAATGTGGAGGGCGTTGTTCAATAGGAGTTCCGTAATCGGAACCAAATTTAGCAGTTTGAATAACTTCTAAAAAAGAGACTGGCTCAGTAAATAAATTGTTGGGCGTAACCGTAGCAAATGTCATAGGATAAACTTGGGTTGAACTGTCGAAATTTACAGGTTTTGGGGTCGAAAATAAATGGTTAAACTTGTCGTTAATATTCGGATTCGAATCCGGTTCAAAGTTAGGTGTGTCCTGCTGGGCATTAATTTCAGCAAACCATCCTTCTAGGTTTTCTTTGTTCTGTCCAGGAGATTCAATAGAAAATAAGGTTGCCACGCGCTGTCGTTGCGCTAGTTGCGCTTCCATATCACTTCCCCTTAGTAAAGGAAAATTGCCTTCCGGCAATGGATAACCTGTACGCGGAGGAACTTGGTGTTGAGTTTGTGATTTGATAAATGTTTCCGTTTTAGCCAAATTCCAATTCTGAGAGTTCTCTTGAGTTTGACCTGATTTATCGTCGATTAAAATTGCTGGTTCAACAAGGAACATTGTTGTTGCAGAGTTACGATGTGTATTACTTTTGTGGTGTTTTTGTTCTTGTTGTTGCAGTTGTTGTTGTTGTTGTTGTTGTTGTTGTTGTTGTTGTTGTTTATGTCCTTGCTTCTGTTGCAACTGCTTTAGTCTTCTTCGACGTGTCTCTCTTAGTTGGTTTATGAATCCTGTATAATGTTGTTGTTGCTGCTGTTGTTGTTGCTTCTGTTGCTGTTGTTGTTGTTGTTGTTCTCGATGCTGTTGATGTTGCTGCTGTTGTCGCTGCTGTTGCTGCTGCTGTATTTGTTGTTGTTCCACTTGGTGCAGTTTAGGAATATTCGATATTTGAGCGTTTGAATTCAAAGTGTCATGATTAAATTGAACGCGAGAAACTTTTGATTTTTGTAAAACAGCTGGAGATGGAGAACGTTGTCTTCCTGGGATTGCCGTCCACCAAATCAGTGAATTGCTGTTTGGAGTCATGGTAATTACTTCCTCAATTTTTTGCGTAGTTACTGTTGAAGTTGGAGTAGGAGTTGGAGTTGTTGTGGTTGTTGTTGTTGTTGTTGTTGTCGTTGTTGCCGCTGCCCCTGCTATCGCTGCAATCATTACTTGTACTGTTGGATTTGGGTATGCAGGTAATGCATGTGATCGTACTGGAGCAACTGTTACTGCAGCAGATATTGGGGCGGTGACATAAGAAACGAAAGGAAATGGAAAATTGTGTAACGTTGACGCTCTCAAAGATCCTAATTTTAAAGGTGCAATAGTTGGTTTAGTTGGAAGATAATGACTGTAGCGCGTTCGTAGCTCAGCGTTTGTTGTTGACGTATGCGAAAGTGGCTGCAATTTTGTCAACTGCAGCAATCCTGAACTGGGTTTCCAGCGAATCCAGTAGACTTGTTTACTTTCGACGATAGTCACACTGAAACAAATATTATATAGTCAAATTTTGATAAATTTTAATTTCAAATTTCAAATTTCAAATTCTGCCCGTACAGTGCTCTTCAAACAGTTGACGTCTGAAATTCCGGTTGGACACCATATTACAGCTTTCCGATAATGCTGAAAAATGCAATTTAAACTTACTAGTAGCTGTTCTAGAAGATATATTTTTAAATGCTTGTCGTTATTTATCGTCAGTTACAGATAATTTAAAAAATTTCATAATTGCAAAGATAACAATATCTTTTCGCTTTTCACTCTGTAAAACACTCTACTTAAAATAATTTAGTTATATTTTACTAACTTTTTTAAGTTTTACTAAATATTTTTGTAAATTTTCGCTTAAATAATCTAAGTAAAACTACTACTGTCATTTCCTGATTAATTAAGTAATTGTAAAGCTAAGAACTTTTTGTTTCCTTAGAATTAAGTTAAACTTTGCCAAGCACCAGACGTAGTAAGTAAAACCGACATTTAATACGGCAACAGTTTTACTTAATTTTAGTATAATTTTTAGTGAGCAACTGGTTCTATGTCTCATAATAAGCCAAACCAATGTACGCCTTGGTAACAGAACTGGTGGTTGTCGGCGGCACCAAAAACCAACTAAAATATAATAGATGTTAAATTTCAATTGGCAATTTTCAATTATAACTCGGCATTTGTATACTTTGCTCCACAGATGCTTAAGCCCAAGCCTAAACCTAAGACTACCTAATCACAAAATGTTCAAATTTCGAAAATTATTGGTTGAAAGCGTGCAAAAGTTGTATGATTCAATAAAAAGCAGCTGTTCCGACCGTTATAAACGATTCTTTTTCGTTGCCCTTCCTTAGGTCGCAATGCAAAATAAAATAGCTAAATCTAAGCTTACACAAATTGCACGGCACAAGTGTCGCCAGAAGAACACTGCGATACATCTGTTTCAGCTGAAGACCATTTGACGTTAAGGTAATATTTTTTGTTCGGTTTTGAATGAGTAATCGAGTTGGTGAATATCCGAGTGCCACAACGTTGATATTTGATCCCGATTCGAAGCCACGATTTGTCAGGATAAAATCGTCCCACTTTCAGTTTCAACGCTTCTTTGTGAGCATCAATTGCGTAGCCAGGCGTACTCAGTTGAGCATCGGGATATAAGAGATACGACTGAATTAAGAATCCTTTGAAAGCTCGGCTTCCCGTCATACGAACTAAAAAAACAATCACGCCAACTTATGTTTATACAGTGTCGACGCGGAACAGAAAATATTCTGGCCAATGTTACTTTTAGGGGAGTGAGTGTAGTCTGAGCTTATGGCTAAGGGTAAGCCTAATAGGGAAAGTAAAAAAATAGTCTGAACGATCAAGCCTATTCGGTTGCACCTAAAAGTTATTTTTAAAACAACTCTTCACAACTTGTTGTTAAAATCAGCTATTTGGAATTCAATTCAATAGATGCCGAATGTGGGCATGGGTGGTGGTGGTTAGAGAGCTCAAGAAATTAACTCTTTAGCATGTAACCTACTCAAAACCTATACCAGATTGCTAATGTTGCATACTTTCTAAGCTGAGTCAAATTGTACCATGGGTAGTAAAACTTTCTAAGAGGGTGAACCGTTCTGACCCCTGCCTACCAGATGCGTATCTTAACTTACCAGTATAATTAACACCCGGCTTAAACGTCTTCACGGCCAAACCTCTGTAATCCAGTACTCTGAGCCGAAATTTAGGCGGATTAGTCAAAAACGACTGACTACCATTGCTCGCGTGGGCGGCGCTATCGGGTTCCATTGACTCGACCGCTGAGCAGGGAGCTCCATTTGGGTAACTCGAAGCGAACGGCGTTGTTAAAATTGTTAGAAACGTCCCTAATTTGCATATGGAAATAACGCCGCTAGCTACGATTGAATTATGGCGCTTGCTGCGGGCTTGTGATAAGACCGCTAAGTTAAACAAGGTCATACTACAGAAAAATAAATTTCAGCGAAAATTGATTGATAATTTAAGGGCATAATACGTTTATGGTATAACTGTTAATGGTTATTACGGATTATTAAGAATACAGCACGTTAATAATACTAATAATAATAACAATAATAATAATAATAATAATTTTTGTTAAGCTTAAACGTGGTTTAATTGAAAAAATGTTATGCTGTTGTGCATGTGCTATATATCGTGAAAAAGATAACATTAACGTGAACATTCGGAATTTGCAGAAAATTTAGCTTGCTGAATTTGCATAAGACGATTGCTACTCAACAAACCTAAAATGTCGAAGAGTGCTGTATAACGAATCTGAATTCTGATATCCGGTTAAGAATAATTTTCCGGTCCATCCCATGACGAAGCACCTACGGGCCCGTAGCCAAAAGGGGCAGAATCGGGGGATCAGTGCCCCCCAGAAAAATTTCAGTTTTCCTAGAAAATTTTCATCCTTGTTTGTAAGTCAACAAAAACCCTTGTATGCCACTCCTGAAAATTTTCAAGACCATGGCTACAGGCGTGGATGCCTAGATAGCACTATAGAACAACAACCCGAGACTCGAAAGAACAGCATATTGTAAGTCAACAAAAACCCTTGTATGCCACTCCTGAAAAATTTCAAGACCACGGCTACGGGCCAGGATGCCTAGATGGCAGTATAAAACAACAACCCGAGACTCGAAAGAAGAGCATATAAAACACTAAAATGTACAGATTGGCGACTGATTCGGCATTGGTTTTCGACTGCGCGTCAGCAGCGTCCCTAAAAAACGAGCGTCGCTGTCTCTCGTCTCGAATAAATCACAAAGACAAATTTCATAGTTTATTCACCACCATGCATCATAGATACCTATTTTTTTAAATAATTTCTATCATTTTAAAAAATGCTACGAAATTGTATACTATTAATTTATATGTGACTTGTATTGAACATTGGCCCGTGGTATTTCTGCGGGACTGCAACAGAGTGGACTGCAATACAGTAAGCGTAGGCTTTAGACTAACTTTTTTGCCCAGGCTTAGGTTTAGAAATATGCTTATACTACTGTAACGGCCCAGTTCTGGGGTAATAAGAGGGGATGTCCCCATTTGGAGTCCCAGTCAATGAGTCCGTATCCCTAATGACCTCGTAAGTGGATAGAACCCCTAAACCCTAATTAGAGTCCATAAATGTCAATTATCTCTAAATGTAATGCATAAATGACTCTCCAGACCAAATAAAGTTGAGTTCGAAACCATGAAGCATATGTACTGTAGTTACCCGAATAAGAGTATGTGGGGTAATAAGAGGGGGATCCCCATTTTGAGTCCCAATCAATTGGAGTCCGTAACCCTAATAAGAGTCAGTAAGCGGATAGTCCCTAAATCCTAACTAGAGTCCATGAAGGTCAGTTATTCCTAATTGTAGTGCATAAATGACTCCAGGACCAAATAAAACTAACTTCGAATCTTTAAGGTGTGCTGAAAATTTAAAAGTACATTCCTAAGCATAACCTTGCATGATCGCTCAAGCTTTTGATACAAGACAAATAAACGTTTAATTCCACGGTTGAGGAATATAATCGGCGAGCGAGATTGTTTGAATACAATTTTGAAGTTTTAATTAAAGAGAATTTTCAAATTTTCAAAACGTAGGCTTATTGCTGAAAAATGTGACATCTGAAGATAGAACAGGCATCGTTACTGTTTTCGGCCAATGTAAAGAACATGGGTGAAACAGTATTATAAGTGTATTTCTAAGCCTAAGTTTAAGCCTAAGCCTAAGCATAAGCGTAAGAATGAGCATGTTCCTAAGCCTAAGCCTAAGTCTAAGCCTAAGCCGAAACCTAAGCCAGGCAAAAAGACTAGTGTAACCCTTAAGCTTACTCTATTCTAGTCCCATAGCCAAAAACATTCCGCCACTGATCTTTGCATGGGCCCTGTTTTCGATCCAGACGTCGTTCGTTATTAACATGAAATAGGATTTATTACGTTTGTTAACCATATTCAACCTGCTTCAAACTGGGTTTTGTCGTTCAAAACTGGTTTTTCAACGTTCACCTATGCTGAACGGACAAAAAATATCTGTGTTTGAAAAAACAGCGTTCGGCGAATGTGATCTTTTATTTTTTCCACCATATTTAATCATTTCAATATTGAAAAATGGCCATAAATCTGGAAACTTATAATCGGCCTGCCGATCGCACCTGAATTCCCATTTGCTACCACGTTAAAATATTCTCATTTGACGATGTAAATACAGGAATTTGTGTTATTAACGCAATAATTAACAATTATCACATGAGTAAGAGCAGAAAACGATTGTGATGCGCGTATAAATCTGCACACCCACGTGCCCAATGTAGCTATACTTGCAGAACGTTAGCGTAACTCGACTCATCACTGAAGAATTCAAGGTAGGGAGACGACCAATATGTTTTTGAATTAAGATTTCTAGCTTCTACTGTATTTGGCTTTTTGCTCGCGAATCGCAAGGATTTTCACGCTTATATATCGTGTGGCAACTCTCATCAGAAATTTCTAGATCCGCCATTGTAATCCCAGTATTGCTGAAAAAAAATAATTTTACGACCATTATGATGGCACTAAAACTACTGCGTAAACATTTCATATACATTTGAAACCTAAAAACAAAGAAAATTTCGGTCAAATGCATCATTTCTGTTTAATGACTTGTTGGAAGATAAAATATGTTAAATGTTGCAACATTTTTAATGGGTCCATTATCACAGTAATTTATAACTTATAAAACAAAAACATTAATGAATGAAAAGTATAAAAAAAACCTCGGTTCGCACGTATTTTGTCTTCGTTAATAAAATATATGCGTAAAATAAAATCTACGACAATTCATCGCACGACAACTTGTCACCCAACAGTGTCCTAAATCCTATAAACGAATCTACGAATAATCCTATTAAGCGTAATCCTAAGCCTACGGATTACAAGTTGCTGGTCGACGAGTTGTCGGTTATTGTTGGACAGCTCGTATGCAAGTATGGACCAATGTTACTTTAAAGGCCGTCTCATTTTCCCGGGACAAAAATGTACCAGGAGTACCCGTCCCATTTTCCCGGGAAAGCAATGTACCAGGAGTACATTCAAAAAATATAATTGGGACAGCGGGACAGTTGGGACAGATGGGACAGATGGGACAGTTGGGACAGATGGGACAGTTGGGACACTTGGGACAGTTGGGACCTAAATATATCTGCCTGTGCATATGTAAACCGGAGCTCATAAGTGTGCACTCCGGGTATATTTGTGCCTCGGGAAATTGGGACGGCCTTTATAGTAACATGGGGCCAAGTATGGAAGTAAATTTGTTCCATTAGTTTAACAAAAACTAAATGTTTCAAAGTCATGCTTAGGTTTATGCTTAGGCTTAGACTTATGGATAGGCATTGTATTATATATCACATTTTTCTGATTACTCCCATGCTGAAACCAGTCAACGGACCAAAGCAAAGGTCATAAAGTATCCAAAAACCATATCTGCGTCAGCGGGAGCGGTCAAACTAATCCGCTAAACCTGTGAATAAAAATAGCTTACCTACTTGCTTGCTTTATAACCGTTTAAGTGTTTGAAACGAGTGCAATGCGAAAATACTGCGTAACGTATTTTTTTCACAAAATAACCAACGTAAAAACTTTACGATGCTCAGAAGCCTGTTACAGTTTAACTGTATATTTTTAACAGTATTTGATGCTGTGACCTTAATAAATTGAGTTAAATTTAATTACACATCTTTAAAAAACAACTTAAAAAGTAATTGCGTGGACCGGAGACGTTTTTATTTTTTTCTCGGTCGTTTGATGTCGGAAAACATAAAAGAATAGATTTAATCAGTTTTTAAAATGATTTGCCCATATCGAGAGTACAGCGTCATCAAACGTTTCCCACCGAATCATTTTATTGCAGTGTGAAAAAAACCCATAGTGGTTGGCAGATTCGATGAAGGCCACTCTTTTGTATAGACCATTCAACAGAGATCAAAACCGAAATTTCTTGTTAAAATATTTATCACATTTAATCAAAAAAATTCCAACTGATGAAAAAATTACAAAACAGATTGCGATGAACTGAACACACTAAAATAAATTTTAGAATAAAAATTAAAATGAATATTAAGTTAACTAAAATGAATATTAAGTTTAGTCTTCGATTCGAGTAAAAAATTGAGCGGTAAGTTACCTTTTAGCTGCCTTGACTGTTTGAGTACTTAGCTGAATACAGATAACCAATTTTTTGTAACAAATATTTGCGTTTATGGAATAAAATGCCAGTTTTCTTGTCGCGTTAAAAGGTTTAGCAGCCCATGGTGCTTTTGGCCAATGTAAAGAACAGTGGCGGAATAGTATTATAAAAGCATATTCCTAAGTCTAAGCCTTAGCCTAAGTCTAATCCTAAGCGTGAGAATAAGCATATTCTCTAGCCTAAGTCTACGCCTAAGCCTAAACCAAGGAAAAAAGTTAGTCTAAAACTTAAGCGAACTCTATTCTAGTCCCACAAAAACTCTCCACCCCTGATCTTTACATGAGCCGTGCTTTTACAGGCGTATCGTTTTCCGCAAAAGAATATCCGTGAAACAGCAACAACATAGGCTTAATCATTGGACTAATTTTTACTTAGACATAATAGTTTCAGGCATATCATTCCTTACGCGGAGGGTTAGAATTAACTTATGTTTTGGAATTTGTATGTATATACTGTTACGATCATAAAAGTAACGCTAAAGCAAGGATTCTTGTGATCAAACAAAAAATGTCATGATAATTATTTCTCCAAACTGATTTAATATTCCCAAAGAGATTAATAAAATATTTAAATGCGAAATTTATCAGTTTTCAAATATTCATGTTTACCGTTGCCAGCATTTCGCAAATAGACAGGCAACGAGTATACTAGTTCAATCAAGATTTTGTTTTAAGATTATATGTATGAAATTTTTCAGAACAATGACAGATACATTTTCACAGCTGAGAAAGACATTCTTACTGAACAGAAATGTTTAAAGTATCTTACATCACTTTTTCGGGCAAAAACGATCAAAAAAATTTTTATTATTGCAAGATAGTTCGATATACAGCACGGCTTTGCGCTTTTTTGCTAAAGATGAATTCGTTCTAAAGACGAGGGCATATACACGAGAGCATCGCTGTTTTGCTGTGCAACTGGGTACGGCCGGAGGTCTGAATCCGGCTCCGGCAGAAATGCAGCCTCCGGCTCCGGCTCCGGTAGGATTACTACCGAAAGTTTCTGCCATTTCGGTAATGAAAGTTTGCATAGTTAATATACAAAATTCATTTTTGTTTAATAAGTTTCGTTTTAACTTTTGGTACAATTTTGAGCAAAATATTGCCGAAATTTTGTTAAAAATAAGCGTAAACCAAACGATTTAAGAGACACTAGAGACTGAGACACTGGAACACTCGCAGAGATTGGGACACAGGGAAACTGGGTCGCTGAGAGACTGAGACACTGGGCATTCGGAGATAGACATTGAGGCTGAGAGAATAAAAGACTGAAACACTTGCATTGTGAGACCGGGACCCTAGGAGAGTGACACAGGGAGCCTGGGACACACTGCAAAAAATGGAGAGTCAAATTGGCTTTCTCCCAAATAGGCTTTTCCGTCTACACAAACTGAGTCAAAATTCGATTCGCCAGAGTCAAATTCAACTCAATGAATCGCTCAGTGAGTCGAATTTGACTCTGCCAGAGTAAAATTTGACTCAGTTTGTGTAGTCCGGATAAGCCTATTTCGGAGAGCGTCAATTTGACTCACCATTTTGGCAGTGCACTGGAGACTGAACGATTGGGAGAATGGGAGATCGAGGAACTGAGGCACTGGGAGATGCAGAAATTCCCAGAGCGCAGACTTTATATACTTGGGTAGGATTCCCAAAACAAGCTGATCTGGTTATTTTTATATTTGAGGAATAGGGACCCCGCACCTGTGAAAGAGAATACAATGAAAAAATGATCCCAAAAAATATATACATCCACTCTCTATGGACAACATTTATGGTTCATTATTGTGTTGTTGAAATTTTTGCTGCATAGTACTGCCTTCATCGTTCAATTCTAGCTTATTGCTATTTGGCAGAGATTCGTCAAACCAACGATTGTTCAATAAATTTCGGCCAAAATATCACGCAATGTATGACCCTTGATCAGAACTCTTAGAACAACAAAACGTGTTCACGTATAACTTTCACATTCATAGTGCACGAAGAAACAATATATTGCATCCGAATACAAGTTCGATGACAAATGTAAAAATTGATCTAGTAACCTCAAAAATAGACATGTTTAAATTTTTGTCCTTGTTAAAAAGAATTGCAGAAGAAACAATTTTGCATCGTTCACCGGCTGCAGTCCAATATGTATACGCAACGCACATAAAAATTTGTGTTGGAAACAAATTTACTAAAATAGATATAAAGTCGTTGTAAAAGCTTCCCCTTTTTTGCATAGAAACACATGTTTTGGGTTTTCAATGAAATCACTATAATTGCACGGACATCCTAGTTCACGGAAAATTTTGATATTGCGATATATTTACTGGCTGGGTTACTGAGACTTACTTAAAAGTCGATTTATATTGGAAAATTGGTAATTCAAGTGGAAGTATACAACGGGTAAACGGGCAGGTAGGTTGCAAGGCAGCAATATATCTTTAAACCATACTGTAAGCTACATTGTTTGCTTTCAAAGCAATCAATCATCGTGTGACATTGGCCTACATTGCAAAAACAGGACGGAACACTTCGTCATCCTGTACGCAAAATTATGAACCTCACCTCAAATACAAATCTGAGCGGTGGATGATTATTTTGCAAAACGTCCCGCATTTTCCATTCCATTTGTTATTTTCACCTTATATGGTTTTTGGGCATCTGGCGTCTTCCTGTATTGAGACTTAACTAAAAATATCAGACCTTATTTGTACTGAAATGTAGTCAAAGTTTTAGGGTGATCTTTACGTACTATTTATGGCCATCGTTAGATTGTTAGTGAACAAACATGTCTGTAATTCTCAATGCAAATAATTGTGTAGCTAGTGGTAGTAGAAATAAAAATCGATTATTTACGTTAAAATGTAAAGTAAACTATCTGAACGGAAGGATGGCGCTTCTGCCTTATTGTGTTTTTAATTTCTTGCCGTAAAGTACAATAATAACTCACGTACTAAAATACCTAGTACCAATTCCAAGGTCTTGAAGATTGTCTTTAGAATTTGTCATTGGAATAGGACATTATAAGGCTGCGCTGTATTAAGGGCAATGTATGTAAGTGTTATGCTAGTGCGAAGTAGTTGAAACAATTGAACACGTTTGCATTTAAACCAGAGACCTTTGGTTAACCGGGCCAACGCTCTTACAAACTGAGCTATCGCGGCACTGCTTCAGCTAGTTGTGCTAGCGTGTACTACTCTGTGTACTGCAGTGCTTTCCATTGTGTAATATCCGGCATCCCTCTTTTTCGAGGAGGTCGCCCGTGACCATCACACCGTTTTATGGGCTCACTCCACGGCTGTATGCGGTGACGCCTTGCGGTCCCATCGTTGTCACCATGTAGGCTTGCGTGGTCTTACAGACTGTATGTATGTGTTATGTTAGTGCGAAGTTGTTGAAACAATTGACCATGACTGGGTTCGATTCAGTGACCTTTGGCTACCCGGGACAATGCTCTTACCAACAGAGCTATTTTAGCACTGCTTTAGCTACTTGTGCTAGCTGTTATTGGTGTTGTTTACTAGCGTACTATGCTGTGTACTGCGTAGCTACTATTTAATGTGTATTATGTGTTGACTTTTCGTAATTTTTGGGCTATGTATTCGGGTATTCCTTCGATTGTGCAACATCCGACAGATATGACTGGAATTCTGTTGAAACTGAGACTCGATTGAAATCTTGTACATAATGAATTTATGTATGTTCAAGGAGATTTGATATACCATGATATCGCATATGTAGTGATTTATAATTAATTTTTTCGGTTACGAATTGCTGAATGTGTACTACATCGCGCGTGCTTGGCGATGTTCATCCAAAGCTTGATGTACGTGAAATTGGCACCCATGCTGTGTGGACACTGTCATCGTGCAAACCTGGTAAACACTTCTTGTTGTTTTATGTTTTGTTGTGCGAATCCCTATTTCTAAGTATTATTTAATAAATTTGTAACTATCTCACTTATTTTTCTTTACAAACAAAGTTTAAAATATACGTTAGTATATATAAGGCATGTTTTTGAGCTAATACAAATTGATTGTAGATGAAAGTCGAAATGGTTTTTGTTGTTGCATTTAAAACATCAAACCTAGAACGCATGATTTGACTGAACCCAACCCCATTGTAGGTGGCTCCGCCGCTCTTATTATATTTCAAATTAAAAACTAAAATAAAACATGAAACCAAATCTTAAATTACTCATCGCTCAACATGACAAAAATTCCCCGCAAACGCTAATAACAATAATTTTAACTAATATTACTGACAACTTTACCAGAAGTTGAAAGAAGCACAATTATATAAAATATAGATAATCTATAATTGAAACTGTGATTAACATATATTTTATATATTAGGCACAGCTTGAGTTTATCATAAGGCTCAGGCGGGTTGAACTTGTTGCTGCAAGGTACTTTTGAATGCTGTATGCCCTGAAACGGTCTTTATATAATTGTGCTTTTTTCAGTTCATTATTGAATTGTACTAGTTACTACCGGTATTTGTAACGCTATTAAAAAATTATGAGTGCTCAGCGTAATATAAAATCACATTTTGCCGAATGTCCGCCTCAAAAAAGTCCAGGTCTTTATGTTTTAACATTGAAAATTTTTGGCTTAGAAAAGTCCTGGGGGCGCCCAGCAAAAAATTTGCTGGGGGGCATTTTGCTGGGGGGCGGCCGAAAATTCGCCGGGGGACCTTTCCTGGGGGCGGCAAAATTTTCGCCGGGGGGAAAATGAAAATTTCTAAAAGTGCTGCCCCCCGCCCCCTTCCGCTGTGGAGAAGCCAGTACTTTGTACCAGAGTTACCTCGGCACATTGGTTAAGACCTACGTATGTCACCACGGATGGACAAGTACCTTCCGAGACCAAGCGTAGGTTTGGGGCCGGAATCAGGCTCCAGGGCATCTCTACATTGAATATGTTGGTGTTGAGCAATACAAATATACGTAATACGTACCTAAACTTAGTGGATAACACACCGGTAAACGGCAACAGCAAGTTTGGTAAACGGGAACAAACGTTCATTGTTAGCGACCGTGGAAAGTGTAGATCACTGTGGAATTTTATTTTAGGAAACGGTGTTTTACAGCTTCGCGACAACTCGACTGACACTTACTGGCAGTCGGATGGATCGCAACCGCATTTAGTCAACATTAATTTTCGCCGCAAGAATTCAATTGTTGGTGTTGCTATTTATACTGATTTCAAAGCAGATGAAAGCTACACACCAAATAAGTAAATTTTGTTGTGTTGCTTGATTAATTGCAGTGTAGATTCGTCGTTATGCAGAGAATATGCGTCTGTTTTCCCGGTGATTTTAATTAAAACATAGGTGGATTTGTGGGTTCAATCATTGGTTGGTGTGCAAGCAGTTCTCATAATTCGGGCTTAAAGCGACATTATATTGGAATTGGAGCAACAACACACGGTTAATAAGCCAGTTAGCGGATGGCCAATCATTTCATTTGCGAAATACCAGGACAATAACTGTATTGCGCAAAATTACTGCGATCTGGTTTGTTATCGATGTTATTTATCGTGGGATACCGGATTGTTTGTTAGATAATGAAATAAGAATATTGTTTTGTTTTATTATTATTATTATTATTAGAATTTCGGTTCGTGTCGGCACACACTTCAACGATTTAAAAGAAATGGTTTGTATTGATCTTTTTGAACCAAATGGATGGGCATGGATTGACCTAACTCAAGAAGTAACACTGCCTGCATTTGATCCGGCGTCGGAAGATATTACAGAACAAACTCTAAATGGAGATTTAAATTTGTCTAGAACATATCGTAAGCCCGTTCGCGCGTTTATGATTCAAATTGCAATTGTTGGAAATCACCAGAATGGTCGAGATACACATGTTCGGCAAATTAAAGTATTCTCGCCTGCCACCCCAGTCGCTTTGAATTCGAGCTCCACGAGAAGCATTCAAAATGTGTTTTCAAAGTTTGGTCAAGAACCCAATATTCCGTCGTATCATCCAATTGAAACATTTACGACCGTTGATATGCGTCAACATGCCTGCTTCAGATAGTTTATATTGCTCAAAATTATTTTTGCCTAATCTCAAAAGATTCTACTTCGGTTGATCTTGTCAACATTTTATTATTTTTTTAAGTCACGGATAAGTTTTGAGTTGATCCTGTCGGGAATTTAGAATTAAACTACTGAAACAAAATATTGCGATTGTTGCAAGAATGCTGGGTCGCTACTTTAGTGGGGAATGGTATCAACCGGGGGCCCTCGGTTCGCAACCGGCAGTAATTCCTGAGTGGGAGGTTGCAGAATTTTCAATAAAGCGTCGGTTGCACTAGCCAGTGTTTAGTGACGCCTACAAAAGCACATAATCAAAAACAACCATATAAATAATAAATACGGATCCAATATATAAGATAGTGGCACAATTATTATATTGAAAGTTTTGGTTTTCAAAAAATCGTGGTGTTGAACAGGATGTAAAACAGCTATGTATATATTTAATTTGTTAATCTAAAGTTTTGTCAAAAATTTGGTTTTATCCAGATTTTTTTAGAAATCTTCACAGTTAACTTTTGAAATTGCATTTGAAATTAAAAATCAAATGCGACGAACGATTCAATTTTGTAAAAACTGAAAATTTTACTACCGAAATCGTGGAACCTTCGGCAGATATTCTACCGGAGCCGGAAATTGACTTTCTGCCGGAACCGCTTGCAGAGAACAGGGTGCACCCATGGTTCTATTAAGATACACTTGTGCTCCTCTTGTTCAGATCATTATATATACGCTTTAAAGCATTTGCTATTTTTAAGTATAATTATTTCAAAGTACACTCAAAATAATATTTCTGATATTTAAGAAAAATTTCTTTCATTTAAGAAATATAATTAGCAAGGTGCACGTGAAATCTGTTTCCGTTATAACAGAAAACTTTTCAAAAAAGTTTTGAAATAAAGTCTGAAAATAAACGTTTTCCAGTTATTTTTAGAAAAATTGTCTTAAATATCAGAAAAACTTTTCAGATTTGACACAGAAAATACTTTTCTGAATAAACTCAGAAATACTTTTTTGTGTGAAGTGAATGGTTGTTTGGTTTTTGAGCCGTTTGTTTTTAGATATAAGATATGTATATCTTTTGTGGACAGTGTGCAACCAGAGAAATCCGGCACTTTGCACTATCCGGTCCCGGTAATAACCGATATTTTTGCACCGGAATTTTCGGTATTGAAATGTTTTCTGATTCGAAAATTAATAAAAATGGCATATTCTAGCTAACGGATATTAAAGAATAAAACTTTTGAAGATGTTTTGATCTGCCAGCACCATTGAGGCATGCAATGTTCATTGGGCTTTCTAAAATTTTAAAGCAAAAATATTAACGGATGCACAAATTTTTTTAAGATTTTAGATGCATTTCGTAATTTTTATTTCATATCGAACAATTAAAACAAACGTAGTGAAGAATTGCAAAATAATTACGCGATTTTTAACTAATTTTGAGCATAAAAATATAGGAATTCCCGGCATTTCGATAACGGAAAAGGATATCAATCTTTACCAGAAACTGATATCTGCTTACATCTGTAATTTTATTTTATTCAAATAAAATGATAAAGTTCAAATGACTACGGAAGCGGAGTGAATTTCCAATTCCAGGAAGGGTTCTTATTACCAGAAAGGCAATTCAGTACAACACACATGATTTAATTAATTAATACAAAGATTAAATTTAAGAAAGCAAAACTAAACGAAAACGATAGGTTTAAACTAAATTTAAAGCTAAATGTAAACGCAAAAAATTTAAACAGCATTTATAAACACTATAAAATCATATTGGAAACACTAGACTAAATAAACTGAAAAAAAACGGTGCGGTATACGTGTATTTATAGCTGGACAACAGTTTACCCAACAAATTATAGATTCAGGGTTTTTTCGTTTTTTTGTTTTTGTTTGTGTGTTTTTTTTTTTCTAATTTTTTTGCATTTCCAAGGAGGGTAGGGGGGGGTTCTGTTTTCGTTTTGGTGCTTGATTGGAATCTTCGAAATGAAAGGTAGCACTCAATATACTGAAGTGATGGCTTAATCCATCTCTTACACTTAACTTTGCTTCTTGACGCAAAGTGTCCCACGTTACTTTCAGGGCCGTAAAGGTTTGCAGCGTAACTGTAAAAGAGTAGGCTTAGGTTTTACACCACATTTTTTGCTTAGGCTTAGGTTTACACATTTTAACGCTTAGGCTTATAGGCTGAGGAATACACTTAATTTACTGCTACGGCTCTAAAAGTAACAAGAAAACTTACAACATTGCAGTACGTGACAATCACAAGAATATTACATTTTAAAAAGACATCATTTTCTTTTATGTCGACCAGCCGATCGCTGTTTCTTCAAGTTCCGCAATTTATATGGAAGTGGTTCTAATTTATTAATCTGAAAGTCATATATGATATAATATGACGTACTGTAGCGATCCGAAAGAAGAAAAGACTGATATTTATTTGTTGCCTCTCCCTCCAAAAGCTACCCAAAACTGCAACCTCTCTGATCTTAAACTGTCATCATGTTGAGAAGGAGAAATTGTTCATGAGAAGAGTTTGGGAGAAGCAATGCACAAGAGATTTGTATGGAAAACTCACTAAATATCTGAGTTGTTTTATGGACATTATGACTTGGTTTTTAACATACTGTGTTACTGAAGTCGATCCGCACTGTTATCTACTTTTCAATCCAGAGCTCCAGTTTTGGATCACACACCTTATACTTTTGCCAGCCATTTTCTATAATTTAAGTTTATTACTTTACGAATGTACTTTTAAAAGACTTAAGTATGCTGCTATGAATATAGGTAAAATTATAAATTGTAGCAATGAACAAAGTTCTGTACTCAATTTCATTTCATCCAGGGACCATTTTAGTGATCCAATTAGAGTAATTGACGACATTTACGAACTACTTAATACTATATTGGGCTCTATCCATTTACGGACTATAATTAGGAAAATACCCTTGTATTGATTCAAACCAAAATTGGCACCCCGGACTCTAATTACCTGCCCCTCTTATTCGGGTCTGTAGACAATAGCACACTTTGGACCATGTAAAGATCAGGGGCCAACGTTTTTCTGCGGGACTACAATAAAGCTAGCTTAAGCTTCAGACTTTTTTGCTTAGGCTTAGACTTAGGAACATGCTTATACTACAGTGGCGGCCCTGTTTTATACATTGGCTCACACTTTAAAAGTGTAATTGCAAAAATCGCAACTTATCTCTACATTAGTCCAACAACCCTTTTAAGGATTACCATTGTCAGGAAGAAAATCGTTAAATAATTCTAGAGGAAGGTTGATTACCGTGGGAAATTTTAAAAACTTAATTCTTCTATCATCTATCATAAGGACACGGTAGTGTCTCTTATAATTTACCCAAAATTTTTGATTCTAAAAATCGTTCATATTTTCATGCAGCTAGTTTAGATATGTATAATTTATCGCATGTAGCAACATCATACTATAAGCTTACTACATACAATGACAGGTTCCATTCAAATTCTGTAGTAGCAAACTAGGCGAAAATTTGCTCTAATTTTTGTGCAAATTTTCTTCGTATTTTGACTCAGATAAACGGCGTCGAAGTAAACTATAAAACTACGCAGCCCCGGTACATAGAGCCAACAATTATTTTTTCAGCATTGCCTAGTGTGTTGGCTTAGCGTATTGTTATGCAACAGTTGATGCTACATTATCTGGTTTTTCGTCATATTGTGCGTTGACTTTTTTAAAATCTGTTAAGAAAATTGTTTTAAAAACAGGAATATACATAGCTAGGTAGAGCAAACTATCATGAATGCGGATGGATTAAAATAATAATTGGTGGGGTTGGTGCATCGGTTATGAGTGACTTAATAATCTTGGTAAGTTAGTGGTTATGAGTGACTTAATAATCTTGGTAAGTTAGTATCAATTCAATTTTGTTTGTTGTTCGATCTTTTCAGTATCTATACCCGTATCAGAACAAAGTTACTTTTGTAAAGTTGTGAAACAAGTTGTTAAAGTGCCCCTAACCGGGCCATAGAAAAAGATATGTTTTGAAAATATATTTGATGTGTAACGTGTAAAGTTTAGAAACAAGGGACTCGAATAAATTTTGAAAGTTAAATTCATGTACTACCTTTTTTTCACAAAAATCGGGCTTATTTTCCAGGACAGCATATTTCAGATTGCCAAAAAAGTTTTGGCGGTCACAAGCAAGCTGTGATGTGTCACACAGAAACATATTCACAGCTTTGTTTGATAGTTTCGTAATTTTCTGAATTACCCGTTATCGCAAAAAAATGACTCATGGGGATAGACGCTTTGAACATGCGATGTGGAGATGTGATTTTCATCTTATTCAAGCACCATGAAACAAATGTTTACCTATTTACTACTACTGGCACTAATAAGTGCCATTATTCACGGCACAAATTTCTAACCCTGTGTGGATTTTATACAAAAATGATAATTTACAAACATAGATGGCAGTATGAAGCTTTATAACCAACTTTAGTTTTATCGAAATCTTAACCTTTGTTTTTGAGTGGCCCATTGTTCATAGCACAGTATAATGCGACGTCAGCCTTCGTCTCCGGCATAAAATCGACCTCTCCGACTAAGGCAAATTTTGGTTCAACTCTGACTCCGGTATTTTAACCTACGGTTGCTTCCTGGTTCATGCTGTAAACGAATGCTAAATTACGCAAAATTATAAACGAATATATAAAGTTTCAGAAAATATTGCACTTTGCCAGTACAATTCAGGTACGCAGACTTCTCAAGGGTTCTTCAAATTTTTATCATGAAATAAAGCGATTACATTGTCAAATTTCTTTTTAACCGAAGGAAAACATCAAATATAATACTGTTTGATTTATGGCCGCCCAAAGCTGTGAATATGTTTCTGTGTGACACATCACAGCTTGCTTGTGACCGCCAAAACTTTTTTGGCAATCTGAAATATGCTGTCCTGGAAAATAAGCCCGATTTTTGTGAAAAAAAGGTAGTACATGAATTTAACTTTCAAAATTTGTTCGAGTCCCTTGTTTCTAAACTTTACACGTTACACATCAAATATATTTTCAAAACATATCTTTTTCTATGGCCCGGTTAGGGGCACTTTAACAACTTGTATATAATATATATAATTAATCTTCTTCAAAACTACTGATGATCGTGTGGTTGTTAAAGTATGCAACAAATTCACTTACCTTAATTCTTCTCGCTTCCTTTTCTGCCAAAAGTTGCTCTAGTTTCTTTTCTTTCAATTTCAAAGTTTCGTTATATTCTGTCTATAATAAAATAATTATCGAATAAATATTTTGCACCTTCCGCATTTTATTACACTTTTTTAAAACAGTGAAATTTCAAAACACAAAGAGTACTCTCTCTCCTATCGGAAACGCAGAATTCGCTACTACAAAATATTGTAAACTCACACCTAAAATGAAAATTGTTCACGATATGTAGCCTACTCATGTAACCCAAAACCCGTTGACCTAAGCAGCATTTAGCGTCATTCATATCTGCCAATTTGTCAATTTTATGGTATTAAATAGTACGGCAGTCAATCGACATAAAACAATAAACAACAACAGTCTGAATTTATCTGAAGCATGCAAAGTTCTCACGCGAAATAAAAATTTAAATATTGTCTGGTATTGATATGTGGTGTCAGTAAATAGTTAATAAAATATTCGTCATGCGTCACACTTCTGACGCATGACCCAACAAAGTTACAACCCAGATCAACCCAAGTCAGACGATTTGAATGGAACCGCAATATTTGGGTTGCTTGTATGTCATTATCAAGTGAAAAAAGCATACTTTTCAGAATTGTGCAATATGGACCATTTTACATTGACTTTTTATACTGTCAGTTTAAACTGACATCAGGAGTATCTGGGACCATGTTCCAGCGAAACATTTACAAGAACTATTGCTATGGGAAACTCAAGAAACAATGTTAAAATGCATAGTTTTTCGCCATTTTTCTGCTTAGCTGGACTTTGGACATGGCGCACAATGCTGCTCGACAACGCATTTTCGTAACAAATATAATATATTTCCTATAAAAAATTCTGCGCATCACCTTTGGTCTTAAGTAGCAATCAAATCGGGCTTCTAATCCACTTTAAATGATGCAAACACCCTATTTTGGCAAGAATTTTGCGGAACATTGCAATCAATGCACTGAGAAATACCAGTGACAACGTCATTGCTGAACTTTCGATCGTAGTTCAAAGGTGTGCAATGTCATACGTATTTACTGTGGCATATTCCTGCACCGAAGTTCAGCTCTTGTGTACTCGCAGGCTTACATTAAATATGATAGTGAACCAACAGTGGTTTTTTATCCCGTGTTTAGTCATTTATTCCATAAATTTTCAATTTCAAAGGCAGAAACATGTTATCCATAGGACATCTACGCAACTGTTTTCTCTCTCACTAAGATGTACTCTGGATCAGATTAAAGCGTACGACAGCACATACCCTAATTGCTTATTTTAGTAGTAGGCGCATATTAAAAATATGTTTGCACGTGAAATTTTGTCATTTTCTGTTGATGAGAAAACCTGTACCCACATCTTGCTGATGTCAGTTCAAACTGACGCTACCGAAAAGTGTCATTCAAAGCGAAATCACTCTACAGTCGTGAAAATTTGCTTTAGATCTCAAGAAAATCTATAGTTCTATCTATTTCAAGCACAGTTTGTGTCGATAACGTTACAGTTCCTACTAGTGGCTTTCGAACATTATTTATGCCAAAGAAGCACGATGCTGGTGATAGGAAACCAAATAACAAATGCACATATGCAGCTAGCTACACAAACCCGTGCAGTAATAAAGAACAAGGCATAGTAAAAGTGATCATATAAATAGAGTTCGGATGAGTTTTCCAACTTCAAAGATATATACCTTTTTTCTGCCGTCAATTTAAACTGACATCAACAAGATATGGGTTAACGAAAGTTTGGCCCACGACCATTGACCTATTTTAACTAAAATCGTTAAACGAGGGTGGTGATCAACCGCAGTCACTGGTTTCTTATTTTTAAGAAATTTGCAGCAGCACAGAATAACAGCCGTACGACACTGTTCGAAGTCTACAAGATAGAAAGATAGAAAGCTTTACCTATCAAGAACACACGGTATCCTGTATTTAGTTTACAGCAATGAAATGCAGTCAGTGTGGCGCTATACTTGTCGTGCGGCCCTATACGTCGTCGTTCGACGGTCACCGGAATTCACTGTACTGTATCGTATGCGAGCAATTCGCAAACGATACCGCAAGCACAATGACGGACGACGCCAGAGGGCAACAGACAGCAATAGACAGCGCCGGACCGGATGACGTAAAATTTAATAAAAAGTATCGCGTCACCGTACCGATGCCTTCTCAACAGCCTCCGTACGATATTTTGCTAATGTTTTCATTTCCATTTCCAATTCGGCAACAGTATCATTCAAATGTTGTTTGTTGATTTTCAGTGTTTCAATCTGCATATAATACAAAACAGACATTACATAATACAAATATATTAACTTTTGTCAACTCAAATCCGTATATTTCCATACCTACCAGTTGAACAGTTTGAAGCTAAATTCATACTAAATTATGGGATAATAGGTTTGGCCCATGTATAGAACAGGGCCGGATCGTTTTCCGCAGGGGCTATCATAGAGTCAGTTTAAGCTTTAGACTAATTTTTTTGCTTAAGCTTACGCTTAGGCTTAGGAATAGGCTCATCCATATGCTTAGGCTTAGGCTTAGGCTTAGACTTAGACTTTGGAATATGCTTATACTACTGTCCCGGCCCTGTTCTATACATGCGCCATAGGTTTAATCGCTAAAAAACGCTACATACTAGAATTACGGTCTATAATAGTTGTTGTACCATGGCTTATATAGTTAGCTAAGAGCCGTGCTACAACCACTGTCGTTGTCGTCTGAAGTATAACAGTTCGGCAGGGTTTGATCAAGGGTTCCGTAGCCATTTAGAATTTAGGGCGTTACCTCGGTTCTGAGCTTATTTAATTCATTTGATTGTTTCGTTAATTCGTTGTTTAAGATATCTGCAGTTTCATTTTCTTCATTCAACAACATTTTAACTTGATTGGCACGTTCCTCAAGTGATCTAATCTGAAGTACGGACTGATGTAAGAATACCAATATATACAACAATGGTTGGGTTGTAGAAACGTGAATTAAGTCGATCTTTGACAATCTACCTTTGACTAAAGTAAAGACTTAAGTCAAAAGGCCGAAGATTCCAGTAAGGAATGTACCCCAAATCAAAATAATTCCTTGTAAAGTCAGCGTTAAAAGCTAAATATTGCACCAGATTTCAGGGACAGTCGCTTAATTTGGCATACACTAATCATTCGATTAAAACACCCAACTTAAATCTACAAAATTGAAGCGAAATCCTGACTTGAGTCAAAATTGGACAAAGTCATGTGTCTATAACCCGCCCGATTCAAACCTCTAGAGCTTTATGTTAAACTTGACATATTATCACCTGTACCTGCCTATCAATAAATTATTTATCAAATCGTAATACCAATATTTTTTCATCACGAAATGAAAATATTTCAAACAATATAAACTACAGCTGCTCGAAAATAGAATACTAGGTACATGGTACGTAATCGCCAAAAAATAATATTTCAAACTGACCTGTGGCTTATCTAAGAAATTATTACACAATCATTTTTAACTGGTGTTGGCGGAGCCAGGTGCTTATACACGTGTGACGATATAAGTTCGATGCAGTTTCAATTGGAAAAATTGTCTGCTTACTTCTTGTTTGGCCTCAAGCTCAATTTTTTCATTGCGTTCGATACACTTCTGTTTTTCAATATCATACTGTTTTGTTGCCATGTCGACGTTGTTCCTCATTTCACAATTTTGTGTCTTCGCGGTGCATAATTCGTCTGCTGATTTTGTTGCTAACCGTTTAGCATCGGCAATTTCGCAACACAAACTGTCGATTGCTAAAATTTAACAATTGACTTAACAAATAATAATTTCAACAAATTCGTTAATATATACCTATCCGAACTGAAAGCGCTGTAACAAATCTAATTCATTGAAAAGTTGGTTGCATTGTCTAATGCAAAGGCAGTAGTTAACGATCGCATGGTCTGTTTTGACAGAATTCAAACAAACTGCGAATCATACGCGTCTTTGTTTATTAAGCACGTTTTTAGCATACTTTCGAGTATTTATATTTAAATGTTACAACTCTAATGACAAGTAGGACACGACGGGTCTTTTCGGTTGTCCCCCAGCCGGCGTTTGCCCTAAACAAGTCCCCCCATGGGACCCAAAAAAATTTTTGTCAAAAAGTTTGACAAATTATAAATCAATCGATGCAGCTTGCACAGCTAAGTCGAATAGTGTTATTTTTTTTTACTCAAGCGATTGATTAACGAGTTTTATTGTAAAATATCTGATTTGGCGCGCTGCCAACGATTTGGGTCGGTGCCAAATCAGTTATTTGACCATAATTCGTTAACCAATCGTCTGATTGCAAAAATTTAACACCATTCAACTCAGCTTTGCAACCTGCAGCGAACGATATCGAATTTGTCAAACTTTTTGACAAAATTTTTTGTGAATATCGAGGGGGGACCACGGGGGCTTAAAAATCGAATTTTTCAAAAATACAAATTTGGCCATGGAATGATCAGGGGAGGCCATGAAGTCAAATATGCAAAAATTGTCAAAATCAGATCATTTTTGGGCAAACGAAGAATGAGGGGGGTTAACCGAAAAGACCCAAAAAATTTTTATCAAAGAGTTACACAAATTATATACCATTTGGACGTAGCATGTAGAGGTGAGTCGAATGGTGTCAAATTTTCCACAATTAAAAATCTGGCTAACGAGGTATACTCAAATAACTGATTTGGCGCCGTTCCAAAGCACTGGAAGCGCTAAATCAGTTATTCGACCACAACTCGTTAGCCAGACCTCGGATTCTGTACAATTTAACACAATTCGACTCAGCTCAGCATGCTGCGTGGAATGGTATATAATTTGTCTAACGTTCCGATAAAAAATTTTTTGGTCCCCAAGGGGGACCTTGGGACCTTAAAAAATCGAATATTTCAAAAATTCAAATTTGGGCATGAAATGATTAGAAAAGGCGTGGAAATCCCAAATATGCAAAAATTTTCAAATCCAACGATTCTCGGATTTTCTAGTTGTCGCCACTCGCCAGAGAAACAAAGCAAACGTTCGGTAAACTGCAAAACAAAATAATCCTGATTTTAAACGAAACTTACTTGATTTCAATTGCTTGATGTTCGATTCCGTATCATCCGACTTCAAGATACTCAGTGTGTAGTTCCGTTCAGCGGCTACACAGTTGAATTCAACTTGACCAACCAGTGAATCAAGGCAAAGCTGTGCTACATCGTCACAGAGTTGGTTCAAAGTAGAGTTGTGTTTGCTTTCCAGGTTTTTATGTTGCTTGAGTTTCGAACGCAAATCAACCAGTTGCAATTGTAGCAGTTCGTCTTGTGCCACCAAGCAATCTGTCAATTTACAACTTTTGAGACACAAAATGCAAAACATTTTATGCTCTTGTACACTACCACAACATAAGGTTGCTCTAAACGTAAAACCTAAGCCTAAGCCTGATTCTTTCAGCGTGTGGATGAAGTATTCAAGAGTTAGATTTTGTTAAAAAATAACGTACTCAGCGTTAATGTGGTTCCCCTACCGTCATATAAATGGATTATCCGGGCATACGATATTTGAGGAAGCAATTGCTTACTAGTTACGTTAAATATGTATCAGAAGCAGGGTGCAACCGGAATCACAATTTACAGGAACCGGAACCGGAATTTGAAAAAATTACCGGAAACGGAACCGGAAAATGAACAATGTATAATTGGATAGGCACTCACTTTATCTGCTGTATTTTAGATTTTAATATCCACTGAAGTTAAGTATACCTTCGATGGTTTATTTTCGGCAATTGCCAAAGTTTATATACGATACTAATGAAGTCTATTTCACTTTTATCGTCATTTTTTAGTAAATAATCTTAATTTACACCGACCAAAGTTTAATATCGGAATTTTTATTTTCGGAAAAAAATTTCCGGAACCCGAAAGTGACAAAATGCCGGAACAATAACCGAAATTCCGGTTGCACCCTGACCACAAGTGAATGATGCCACACCCGAAAAACAATAAACGTAAAGAATTTTGTTGAAAGACAATGCATCCAGTGTAGTGCGTTTTTGTCTACCTTTATATAAAATTGATGAGGGGTCATGTTTTAAGGAAGCAATAATAACCTGCTCTAGTTATAAATTCATTTGTTCATTTGCAACTTATTATTACACTTCACTCATTGGTTAAACTCAACCAAAGTCGTTAAAGTTTAATTACCAATTTCGGACTCAAGCTGCTTCGTGCGACTTTCATTTTCGCTAATTACTCGTTTTTTCTTTAAAAGTCTAAAATTCCAAAACAAAATGTTGCATCTGATACATTAAAGTCTTGAATGACCTAAAGGTATAACAGATTAAAAACAATGTAGTAAAGTACACTAAATTCAAAATTCAACCAGGTATCAAAAGCTACCGGACTAGGAGTCAGATATTTAAGCGAATATTTTGCATGGGCGCCAATCTGTCCTCAAAAGTGCGGGAAGAGGGGTGAGTTCAGCAATTTAGACAAGTTCACACTTTCCACGGTAAGTATAGCGACACGCTTAATAGAGAACTTTTCTGTCGTTTACAAAATCTATATGCTAACTGTTAACATGTATATGTTAGCTTGTAGTTGTTCCGTTCACACAAAAAAACAGCTTCATTCGATTGATGAAAAAATAGCTTAATAGTTTTGTTTTTAATTTCTAATCAAATCAAAAGTAGTTCGAAAGTCAATAGTAAAACTAGGTGCGCTAAACCAGTCGTTCAACGAAAAAATGACACAATTCAATTCAGAGCGCCGCTTTTACACAGTTAATGTACATGAAAAATTACAGTTTTCTGAGTCTTAAAAAATTAAGATTTAATCAAAATCATCAGGAGACGTAATGAGAAGCCAAATAAACATTATATATATTCCGAAGACTAGAGCAGGTCCTGAACATTTGGACCAATATTTACTTTTACCAATGTAACAACCAACACGTATTCCTAAATTAAAGCCGCTTCAGCGTATCAGTGCTGTCAGATGTTTTGGATACTAATAAGCCCGTCAAGTTTGTTGTCTTTCAAAAGTGGGTTGTCAAAACGCGTACCAAGTCGTGCACTCAAAAAGTGGGGAATCAGTGGCCCCCCAAACTTTTGGGATTGGCGCCCATAATATTTTGACAAAAATTAAAACATATACGACGCTAGTAATTTGATCAATAGTTTTGTACCTTGTCAGTATTGATTAGTGTTTTTTGAAAGGTGTAAATTGTTACATGTCTATGAGAACAGTTTTGATTTGCCAACAGATAAACCAATCAGGCGCGGCCGCTACGGAGCTAACCACGGTGGCAATTGGAGCCGTGCCTGGCCATATTGGCGATATGGCTAATTTCATGCAATGGCTGCGAAATCTACATATTACCTGCTATTATTTGTTATAATTTTGTTTTGGCAAAAGTTTTAGTATATATTAACTGCGTTTGTTCATATACTTATTTTTTGTTTAGTTCGAATTAAATTAACTGAGAAATATCGTGATTCTGGTTATAAACAATTATTTAATATCAAACATGTTATTCGCTTCAACGGTATATAGCCGACAATACAGAATACGGAGCCGGCACCGGATGTCAATTGTTTGCCAGAGTCGTAGCCGAAGCCTGATATTCGGTTGCACCCTGATTCAATCTATTTTTTAAATATATTAACGTCTATTAAACGCAATACATGTGTTAGTGACCGAACAATGATTGTTTCTCATGGAGGTTATTTAGAAGTTATAAGCTTGATTTACAAACATTACAAGCCAATAACTTTTAAATGTTAGTTAACTAAATCAAGCTGCAAGGGTTAGACTTTCATATCTTTTCGAATAAGTTAACAAAACAAAGACAACCAAAACCAGACCAGATACCTTTTGAAGCAGATGCTGAAGTTCCCCCTATAAACAATCTAACCAAAATATTGGGTAACGCACTCCAGGCTGCGTCCTTAGTTTCCGTTAAACAGACAAGCACTAACTCGGTGGCTTTCAGCGAATTGGTCTGATTCAAACTTTCAATTTCACGTTGACATTCGTCAATCGAATCTTTAAGCTCATTTTTTCGTGCAGTTTCTTCAGCCAGCGTAACATCGAAATTAGAAACAAATTTCTCCAGATCTAACTCCAGGTCAAGTGCTTCTGCAGATAATCGTTCAACTTCCACCTGTTTAAAAATCAAACTCTTGCGAAAAAAAAATATACAGATCAGAAGAAATTAGATTTTGAGTTCTAGTTAAACTTTACAGTATAAACGCCGTTTATCGCAAAATGCACATACGTGGAGGACTGCATAGATTTACCGCATAATTCTATACACCAAACTTTGGATAGGCTCTTGTAGACTTCCCCGATACACTGGCTTATCCCCAGGATTAAAGTTCGGAAAAAACTTTACTAAGCCTAAATTTTTGCCTAAGCCTTGTTTATTTAAAAAATTTAAACTAACTTTTTCAAATTCAATTGTTTTTCTTAGATCAGCTGCATCGGATGTTAACTGACTATCGTATTGCACCGTTTCAGCATAATTGATTTCGCACATTTCTAACAGCAGACACACGAAGGTGATATAGCATCCAGTAAAGTCAAAATTGTTTAAAATTGAAATATTTTAGGGATGTGCCGATACCAAAATTTTTGCCGTTGCCGATTCTTATTTTGAAATTTTGCCGATGTCGAACCGATGCCAATGCCGATGCTGTTTCCAACTTAAGTACACTATAGGTAATTAATAAACAGATATGATACTAAATTACATCATTATATGAAGAGCTAAACCCTTACCATCATAGACGATTCTAATTTTATAAGAATGGGTCATTTCAATTAATTTTTTCAAACACAAACGCAAGAGAGATAACAGTTGCCCTGAACGGACACACTGATATGCGTCCAGAAATGAAATTGATAGCATTCCCACTGACTGTATAAGTGCAAAAAATATCAGCAAAGAATCGGCATTTTTTTGAAGTGCCCGATACTCACGAAAAGTGGCGATTACCGAATACCGATCAGTCGGCAAATCCCTAAATCTTTTAAATCAACAATTTATAAAATATAAATAGATAGATATAGTTTCAGACAATACGCAAATAGAATTAGGTTACCATTATTCACTGGAAACCAAATAATTTGACCTAGAAATCAAATCGACGAGCAGCAGTGGCCAGCCGTGATTATTTTTGTCGACACAAATCAATTCAATATATCTTTAATTTGAACGTAATATGTGAATATTTATTTTACTGAAGAAAGTATAAACGATCAGGTTGATGTACCATAAGCCTTTTTTTGTGCTTGCACTTCAAATGACATTGCGTTAAGTTCTTTGTACAAACGATCCACGATACTTGTGTTCTCATCAAGATAGTTTCGAGCAAGTGCGACCTGAAACAAAGCACGTAGCTGGACTGAAACTTTTAAGCCAATTTTAGAGGGTGAATTTTAATTGACTGATTCTATTCTGTATAATACTAAGATGTGTACGCAAAAAAGTTAAAGTATGTCAAAACCTGTCAAAATAGAACTTTCTGTAAATTTACCGGTGCTTGATATTTTAACTTTTTCCAGCATAGGAAAAAAACAGCGAGCGAAAGGCCAAACACAGTTTTGGTAATAAATCTTAAGAATACCTTTTGACGGAAGTCTAGCAAGACGATGAAACTGATATATACATGGATAAACTTCTAGTTTCCGAATTTCCTCCAGTGCCCACACAGCTCAGGAAAATCACAGTGCTTGTGATAAAACAGTAAGGTCTCAACCGTACAGTTTTCCCTCTCAGAAATTTTTTTGTAAAAATATAATTTTTACCCTCACAAATTTTTTGTGATAAAACCTTACAATTTTTCCCCTCAGAAAATTTTCTGTTCATAAACTGATAAGGTCTACAATTTTTGTCTTACGAAATACTTTTGGAGATAAAATGATAAGGTCCGTATGTTACAATTTTTGCGTTTCATAACATTTGCTAGCCCGTCCGCCCCCGTCACGAATTTTTGGATCAACCTGTGGGTATTGTACGCAAAGCTAAGATATATATGCCAAAAATTGATAGTAGAACCTCAACCATTAATGCAGTAAGCTCTTCGGCAGCTTCGTTACGCTTCAGCTCTAATACTTCATCTTTTTCATGCTCTGTAATGCAAGAAATAGTATTATTTTAATTCCATACAAAGATCTTTTCTTTAGTTTTACAAGCCATTAAATATGGGGGTTTCAACAAAGCGAAGGCGTAGCCATCGGCAGGCAAAATGGCCCCGAGAACCCTCCAATGGTTTTGAAAAGTGTGTTTCAAAATTATTGCCCACTTTTCTCCACTAAAAGATTGGGGCTTAGGTGTAGGCTTATGAAAACACAGGCAAAGGCTTACGCATACGTGAAACTTTTCCTAAATGCAGACCTTAGCCGATGTGCAAACATAGAAAAAGTGTACAACAGCCAACTAACCTAAAGACAGATGCTTTCTAAATGCTTCCATATTGTCGCTTAGCTGTTTCAGTTTTGCAAACGTCGCCTAAAAATGTACCAATAATCAAGTGTAAAAGGCCAATGGAATCAATCTAAGCCTTTCACATTCAACAGTAACTGGTATGGGCACTATTTACTTTCCACTACGAAGGAGCTGCCGCCCCCCGAATCCAGCGCAATTTCAAAGGACCATCAGCAGGATGTGAGGCTGTCGCCTCCCAACCTCTTACCGTAAGCAAATCATTATTACCGTTAAAATTTATAATGAAATGCTTTTGTGTGTTTAGTACTGTAGTATCGCTTAGTGTTGCGGCTTGATGCGTTCCAGCCACCTCCTGTTCACGCTAACCCCTGATTGAAAAGTAAATAGAGCACATACCACACTAATTCATAAATGTGTGACGGAAACGTTTCATTTGTTAAATAATAACTAGTGGGGAGCGAACTAAACAAGTACCATCTCTTGGACACACACTAATCATCTATGAATATATTCTCATATCATCCTCAAATGTCGGATTTGTGAGTATTTTAATCTATCACGGCTGCTTTCTATGTTCTATTAATTGGACAATGTTACAGGTAAGCAAACACTATTTTATATCAGCTTAAATGAAATGCGGTCTACCGCCGACAAAAAAAACAAGTTACTTGTAAGCTTTGTTCTAATTCAGCTTCTTCTCTCTGCGTGCTTGCGTCAGTGATTTGAACTCAAAAAAACAAGAACAAAATCTGCCCTTGGTAAACGACGTACCAAAACAAGGCATATATTATATTTTGAAAAATATTGTTCACAGAGTTTGTGACGATCGTAGGTGTTAACATCCTAATTTTAGTACAGTGCTTCAGCACAGTGGCAGCTAGTAAACGGGCATAAAATACTTAGCAATTACAGCCTCACAACAATTATCATTCGGCGTTGCAGAAGTAAAATGAGATACCAGGAAACTCAGCACCGCCTGACTTGTCCACAGATAAATTAGTCCCACCGTCTGATTTTTGCTATGAAAAGTTGGACGGGGGGAGCTGTTGCCGGAGGTCTGATTTTTCAGCCCATGTTTCAATCAGGGATGGACCGCTTTTCCATGATGTAATAATATGGTGTACAATTGGCCTTGCTGGTCCAACATTCCATTGCCAATTGCACAGTACCGGAATGAACAGGGCTGTGTGTCGTAGTGGCGCACGACTCGGCATTCACCCATGGTGGCGGCTGCCTACGCTGACAGAATGGTGTACCGCGGTGGCTGCATGCCACACCAGGTTTGGCGTGAGTGGCTAACGAGCCCTGCTTCTCAGGCACAAAGGCCGAGCAGTGCACGTGAGATCGCAGCTGTCGCGCACAGTCGTTGTGTCTGGGAGGTGGGTCGCGCATGTGCTGGCTATCCCATGACACCTTGCAGCTGACGACCTATCCTTACACATGAGACTGTGATGAAGTAAACTTAAGCTTTAAAATAATTTTTGCTCATGCTTAGGCTTAGAAATATGCTTATACTACTGTTACGGCCCTGATCTATACATAGGCCGTAAAATCAGAGCGCCGGAAGCATTATCTCTCCCGACCACTTCTCCGTGAGACCGCGATAGAGTAAGTATAGGATTCAAAATAATTTTTTTACTTAAGCTTAGGTTCAGGAATATGCTTATAGTAGTTTTACGGCCTTGATCTATACAATGGCCAAATTTTCCTACAACACCGAAACTGCGACTGTTAAACTTTTCAAAAGTATCCGCGCGATTTCAGCCACAATCATTTTAGACGTAATCTAACGCTACTTAAAACTCTATTTAAAGCATAATTTATAAAAAAAACTTTACATGTATTTATTGCTAATTACTGTTGCCGCGATGTAAAACAAACAACATAAAAATCGGTTCAGTGCATCTAAGGGTTGTGTTATACCGTCACAAGTGAAACTAAATTATTCATGCGTAGCGCGGCACCACGCATTTCTTAACAATTCGTTCTTTGGCATGACGCACGGCGCGCATAGTGCAATCTTTATTCGGCATCGGTCAGTGTGGAACCACATCTGCCGAGAGCTCGTTCCGGAGACAACCTACTTTTCTGTCATTGCAATGGTATCGATTAAACTTTTATTGAACACGCTACTGCGTTGCTAAATGGTACATAATAGATGCTTTACGTACTTCTTGGCAAATATGCAATATGCGACATCGCAAGAACTTACGATCAGTCAAGTTTTCCAACACTTGCCGGACATTGTTTTGCAATTCTACGTACAAGATTTGAATTTCAGCACGTCTTAAAATTCATAAATATGATGCAGTAACAATTTGTAATATACAAACAAAAACACAGTTTGGGCACAATGATCGCTTTCATAATAGCATTATAGAAACTGTATTAATGAGGGCGCATTTACTTTCGATCGGGTATGACGACAGGGCGGGTGCCGTATAGCTATTAATTGTAACAAAACAGTTTTAAATTTCAACTTGCAATTAATATTAGAAATGCTTTGTTTGATTCGGTCTTTGTACATATTCTTTCACGTTTAATGGTTACGTTAAAGTTTAGGCTTACGCTTACGTAAAGGCTTAGGCATAAAGCGAAGCTTTTCCTAAGCCTAAGCTCAAACACAAAAGCTTAAGAGGAAATATGGGCTAAGTATACAAGAACTATACAATGAAAACTGAGAATACCGTTATTTAATTAATATAATGGTTATGAACACTGAATCCGAATGGAAACATCTTAGCAAGATGCAAAGCGAAGTGGACCGAAATTATATCTGATTTGGAATCAGAACTATAAGATTGATTATTAATATGCTTTCAATCCGAATTCTAACCAGAACAGTGAACCATAGATTTTACCGCAGCTTTTTGTTTACTAACCTAACAAAAACATAAATACAGAAGCATATATTATAATCTTAGATTCCAGTACGCAACTATTAACCGGATCGGCAGCTACAGACATTTGAGCATCTGATTCAATTGGTAAGATTCTAACTATTACAATCCTTATTTAACCCACTCGTCATTAATTCGTTGTAGTTCCTCAGTCGTGGATTTCGCATCTTCTTCAAGTTGCTCTACTATTAATTCCTGTTCTGCGTTCTGTTTCTGAATCGACGTCAATTCTTGTTTCAGTTCAATTTCTTGACGACTCTAAAGATTAGTAACGTTTTAGCTGAAACACTAATACTACGACCTAGGGTGTAAACGTATAAGTAAAAATGTTTTAAGATTTTTGATGCATTTCTTCATTTTTATTGCATATCAGACAATTGCAGTACATATACATTATACAAAAAATAAAAAATCGCAAGCATTAAATGTACGTGATTTGGAACTATTTTTTAATATAAAACAATAGAGTTTTCCGCATTTCTTCTACAACAGAAACGGATATCCGGTTGGTTACACCATGCTACGAGCTAAATTCTCTAAATGCTAAAAAACAACATACATTAGTGACCCGAAAAAGAGGGGTCTCCATTTTGCATCTTAATCAATAGGAGTCCGTATCTCTTATAAGAGTCCGTAAGCGGATAGAGTCCCTAAACCCTAATTAGAGTCCATAAAGGTCAGTTATCCCTAATTGTAGCGCATAAATGACTCCATGGCCAAATAAGCATAACAATGCATTATCGCTCAAGCTATTGACACAAGACAAATAAACGTATAATTCCACGGATAGTTGCAATACCGAATATATCAGTAACAAAGAGCGGCGGAGTGCGGGTTAAAAATAAGTAACAGTCCGCAACCGAATAACAGGGAGTTCTTTTTGGAGAGGCCAAATAAATATAGTCCGCCTCTTATCTCTTATCCGGGTCACTACAGTGAATAAATACCAAAGACTCAATATCCAGATCACAACTTGATATTTCATCCGAAAGCCGTCGTACTTCACATTGCAATTCGTCCTCAAGGTAACGGATTTTTCGTTTCAATTTATCTAAACAGACACATCTTTTATTTATCCCGACACGTGTATTCCCCCATATACAAATTCTCTTTCACTGATTTTCCACGCCGGGGGGAAGGGGGATTAGCGCCACTCAGAATTTTCAGCAAAGGGACTATCGCATACTAACCCTTCACACCTATACTAATTTCATTCATTATTCCAACAGCCCAAATTTTATCGTAGCACTTTTAGACTGCTTTTAGTTCTATAGTAATAGGACTGCTTAATAGTTCACGGGGCTTGGCGGACGGCAGCTCCATCCTACTTAGGCTACCTTGAGATCGCGAGATGGGGTGTTTAGGTGCGGCGGCAGTAACCGCTTAATGCAGAATAAAAAAGTGTCCTTCCTATTCACCACGAGTCTATACTGAAATTGTGGAAATCAAAAATTTGTAAATGAAATGCGATTTCGATATGATGAAAAGAACAACGTACCGGTCGACTGCGAATCTTCCATTTTACAACCGCATGTGTTTGCCGAGTATATACCTGAACAAGTTCGCTTAACAACACAGCAGTTATAAACAGAAAAATATCACTATCTTATTTGCCAAGTAAGTACTTTATTTTACCGGACCTGGAGTAACACACCGAATTTTCTTCTTACAAATCTTTCTCCCCGGAAAACTTTGCCTAGGCCGATCTTTTCCCAGGAAAGATCTACCTAGGCCGATGTTTCCCACGGAAACATTCGCTTAGACCAATATGCTTTATGCCATGCTAATCTTTCACCCAACTATTTCATACTTTACAATGTCATTCTCCTTTATCCTGGCCTAGAGACAGGGAAAGCAAGCACATTAATGCTATTTTCGCGAAACGACACCCTTGCACTCAGCCATTGACCACAAGGGCAAAATGACGACGTTAAAGTGATCTGAAACGTTTTTAATACTAATTACACGTCGACCTGTTGAGAAGACATATCAAGTTGCCCCAATTTTCATTTTCTACATTATTAAATACTGGAATAGATTTTGAGAACTCGAAGTTCGTAATCGTAATCGGATTAGGCAAAATAGCAAAGAATTTCGATACGCTGCTCTTAAAATACTTAACTGCTGTACGTTGTGTGCTAAGTCGAATATAAAATTTTATTTCTTTGGTCTCAAAACTGACTATTGGCGTGGCCTGTAGTAAAGAAGCTGCCAGTGCATCAACAGACAGACGGCTAAAACTGTAGTCGTACTCTCGGCGCAGTGGAAGCGAGGTGTCGTTGGGCGAAACTTACCGGAGCCGAGCTTACTAATTGGCTGAAAACACATACATACACCAACTGTTGAATTTTGTAGCTCGACTAACACCCAAGTCCATTTGTCAAATATTTTGATAAAAGAATAGAGAAACTTCTGATATATCCTCCATTCTGCTACGTGCATGAACTCACCTGGTGTTTTTATGAATATAGTAGGCCGTTGATATCTTTGTGATGCGCGAGTGAAAACGAAGGGTCCCCACCTGAGGGTGGTGACAAAAACACCGGTTAATACAGTTTAGCAGAAACCACAGATCACCTTTACTCTACGTAATTTACAGATATTCGAATGTCTAAGTGCTTTTTCCAGGGTACAACCGGAAGTGAAAAATACCGGAGTCGGAAGTCAACGAAACTCGCCGGAGCCGCTGAAGCAAAATTAGGTTAAGTTGTTTGGTTTTATGCTGTAAATTTTCTGCGAAATTCATTCCTGAAAATTGTGAGAAAAGTAAAACGAAACGTGCAACAGATAGCTTGCAAAATTTTACTACCGAAATTGCCGGAAGCTCCGGCAAAAATTCTACCGGAGCCAGTCTCAGGCCGATTTTCTGCCGGCCCCAGACCTCTAGTTGTACCCTATCATCTCTGTCGATACCCTCATATACATCCATGGATTTAATGCTCGCTATGAGTAGTTACAAAAACAATGTTTTCTTTTCTTTCCACAAAAAACGTCATGTAGATGGACGTTAAAAACGCTCGATTCTGTTCATTACAAATTCGAAAACGCGTGAACAGTTCGATATTAAAACACCAATCGGCTCTGCAACTGAACAACAACTTTACTAATCATAATCTTTGACTAATGTGTATACAATCATACGCCAACAAAATGTTGTTGTATATTAGAAGATCACATTAAAGACATTATTTATATTGAAAACTTCAGTTCAATTATGTATTTTAAAACCGAGCATTGCTACGGCACTGAATATTAACGAGATTCAAATTAAAGCTAGCCCAACAGCACTTGAAACTCCATAACAGATAAATACTTGCCCAAAAAATTTACGACCCTTGATGACCCCTACACGCCAGCGCATCCATAATTGTATTTCATGACTATTTGCACGATTATGCAAAGATTTAAATAATATGCTAAATTAAATAAAAATTCACTGAGCCGTGTCGTCTTTAACGCTGATCGGGGATCGAGAACTAATGCTTGTCGGAGAGTTACTTCGCGATAACGCGCTTCCCAAACGAACAGATATTACTCGTTCAGTCAGTCTTGGTGTAGGAGTCCTGCTAAGTTGCGAGGTTGGAAAATGCTGATCGTCCAAAATTGAAACACCAAACTGTTGCGATTGTGGCAGTTGGAATCCTGGCTGTAATTGTGTCGAATATGACTGTTGCACGACTGCGCGAGTCGGGGTAACTGTTTGATAGGCAGATGGTGTTGACACCATTGAATTGCCGTCATTGGAAAACACTGGAGTCACAGAGTAACTCTGTTGCATTTGTGAGGATGCACTAGTTTGAGACGCGGAAGACCATACACTTGGATGAGCGAACGAGTTCGGCTGAGATCCTTGAACAGAGCTTTGGTATGTATTAGGAGCGACTACGGAATAACTTCGTTGCGTTGCAGTGCCAGTGAATCCACCCTGGTGGTGCTGAAATGACGTACTATGTGGTTGCTGATATTGCTGTTGTTGCATCTGTTGCGAATCTGTTCCAGACTTGACTAATACAACCTTTTGCGCCAAATTTGAATGAGTTATAGATCCAGTCTGCGTACTACTTGTGGTAGCAGGAATGTTTAATACGTTACCACTCGATGTGCTGCTTAGTGCATAATTTGACATCGACGATAAGTTAGAGCCGAACGATTGGCTATTCGATACACGGTTTGCGGCACCAGAAAACTGTGAACTGTAAGCGGTGGACGTAGTCTAAAACTTAATATCATGACTGTATGAATATGCACAAACGGCAAAATAATAAGATGCAAATTCTATTAAAAAATTTTTTAAAAAGATTGCAAAATTCAAAGACAAATAAGACTTTTAAACTGCGTACTATAGTTTTAGTATTTTATAACCAAGGCCCTTTAAGTGAAAAGATCTTTTAAATATAATCAAACGTTTTGAAAAAACTCTTCCGTTTTCTTACCATAGGGGACAATATCCCGGCGCTAGGTTTCGTTACAGACCAACCAGGAGTCGACACAGACAGATGCTGCGAAGCACTATACTGATTTTTGCTACTTATCGAAGTTGAAGACAAATCTTGCGAATATGAATGACCAACCGAGGCGAGATGATAACTGCGTGAATGTTTTGAAAAGCCGTCAACCACAATAGCAGCAAAATATGGTCCGATGCGTTCGTAGAGCTCTGATGCAGTCGGCAGAGGTTGTTTGTTTTTAAACGCGTTGGTTAGAGATTTCTGAAAAAACTATTTGCTTGGTCGTGCTCTATGCAACACGGTCAAGAAAACTTACTGTTAACAGAATTGTAAAATTTAGCTCAAACTTAGCAATACTTGGAAGCGGGATTTATAAAACGTTAGTTCCTGTTTTGGGTCTGTCATTTCTGTATTCGCTACACTAAGGGATGGTTTACACAAGTTATCTGTTTTGAAACTAAGTACATTTCACGTTTGCAAGCTCCAAACGTTGCTCGCAAAATGTCCACAGCCAGGCGCGTAGCCGCGGTTGGAAAAGGGGGTTAAATCCGTTAACAAAAAATTTGATGATTTCACTGTTACTTGCGAATCGGAAAATTTTTGACGAAAGGAAGCATTATAGACAATTCATTTAAATTCGGCATCGAAAGTGCCTCATACGAGTTGAGTTTTCAACAAAATTTCTAATGTTGACAGATCGACTCGGACTAAAATGTAGTAATTAAACAACTTATGAGAAAATGTATTTTTAATTTACATCAGTTAGCAGTACATTGTGGCGAGCGGCGGCGACCGCATCAGTAAAGTATAGCGCAACCCTAATTTCATTTATTCGTTTTCAAGTTTTTACCTCTCAACTTATCTATTGGTTACCGAACTTCAATTAATTAGGTCTATGTGGTGTTTATTATGCGCAGTGCTATGTAATTATATATCCATGTAAGCAGCTTTTTGTTTCAGCTTAAAAGTTTTCCTATTTGCAACCACCCACCTGCTACTTGAACACGTGCGTTATGTTGGGTTCTACAAAAATGTTAAATTAAAACTTTCCTTTTCTTTGGACTCAGGATGTGAAATTCTATAATAGGCAAAAGTTTTTTCATCTTACGTTTTTAGCACAGTCGAGCAGCATGGTCGTTAACAGCATTTTTATAGGACGTTACGTCCTATAAAAATTTCGAAAGGGTGATTTCTTGTGTTACAAAGTAAAAATTGAAAATGCATAAAAACCCTGGACAAAAATCCCAAAGGGGGATTGATCCCCCCGCCCCGGATACGGCCTTGCCGAGCAGTACTGGCCGAAATGCAAACGCACAATCATATCTATCTTACCAAAGTTAACGCTTTAACACGCATGACACCCTTAGAATCAGCACTTGAATTTTCCAACATACGTAGACGGTCACCAATTTGCTGACATTGAGGTACAAGAAAACAACGAACAACCTGTATAGTAACAATTTGTTAAATAATATACTACTATCATCAAAAGACATTGGTAAGTAACTTTCGGTTTCGTATACGAATAAATATTCTTAACTGATTACAAATTCCTACTTTAAGCATATGGATAAGTGTTATATTTGTCACGGAGCCTCGTCTTTCACAGTGCGGCATCACGAGCGAATTGATGTACGGCGCCAAAATGACATTCAAAATTAAATCAGAATTCATTATATATAACCATAGAGCTATACATAAGCGATAGCTAAACCAAAGTAATATAGCGACCAAATCCTGCACAGCCTTACTTCTATTCCAAGCTCGTTAAATGTCGTTAGTGCGCCATAAACAGTAGATAAGGAAGCTTTCGGCGAAGCGCATGCTTGAGACAAGACAGAGGTCAAACGCGGTTGCAAATCAGGTACAGATGAGCTGCATGATCTGAAAAATTACTGACACATGATCAAAAACCTAATCTTCACAGCAACCAATGTTGCACTCTTACACGTTTGAATAATCAACAGTCTTCAAATGAAAATAGAACAACTGTACATTTTAGTCTAAATTCTCTCTTTTAAAAAGTGCTAACATACTGAATGAAACGCTATGCATCGCAATGCGTAAGAACAATGTAAAGTTCGGCTACACACTTGTTTGCTAAAATTAAAGTTGGATTTCCCACTAACTATGCCGCGCTTTCCAGTTGTACCGGTCTAAATTCGGTTTTTCCATAAGAGAAAACACTGCATGTACATGTAATAGAGAAATTCCAATTCAACATGTTTCTAGACAAAACCAAAGCTGTCTACATCTTACTTGCACAATAGCGATATCACTTTTCCCGTAAAATCCCGAAGTGACCAGTGGTGATCTTGTTCAGGCTGACCGGTTTGTTGTCGCGCAAGCGCACAAGATAACATGGCAGGAATAAAATGATGCAGCTAAAATGTTGAAAAATCCGTGAACTGCTATAAAATTTACGAAGTGTGAAACGTTGAGATTTTCTGAACAATTTCATTATGTATTGAATGGAAAAGAAAGAATAAATAATTTTGCTATCAAAGCGAAAAATAGTTATAAAATCAATCCCTAACATTCGCTTGAATGAAATTATATAACAGAGCAATAGTAAAAGCACAGCTGAAACCTTAATTTGGAAGGAAAAATCATATTTGATAAAAATTCTCAACTAATTCCGATTAGAGTTCACATTCATTTAGATAACAGTCTTGAATATACGACGATTTAAACACACGTAACGCTCCAAATTAACAGCCGGATTTTCAATCAATGCCTTCGTCATACGCATCAAATATATCAAAATGGCAATATTATTCTTCATCAGGTTGAATTTAATCTGAAAAAAATCTATATTTCACATGACAAAAACTAAAGTTTTTGAAAATTCTGAATTTTTCCGCATTTTGTTTACAGTACAGAAACAGCAGCATGCGTTTAGCGCATGCTTGTTGCTAAAGAACTTCAAAATTTATCACACTTAATTTTCATCAGTTATGCGTATAACACTAAAATAACATAACTGCTCTTATATTATATAGCTAACAACGCATAGTGAGATTGAAAAAACAAAACGTTACACGATGAAACCATTTCTGACGTTATAATAACAAAAGCCAAAGTGCTTTCGTTTTAAGAAACACCTGTGGCCGAACTCTTCTAAACTTTGTCTACTTAATTTCCTATATACGCGTGCAAAACCTGAAAATACCAATTTCAAAATTCGATCTTCACTGAAAATTATCAGAAAAATTACAGAAACTTGGGTACACTACAAAACAAACTATTGTTTTCTAAATTTTAGGTTACAAAAGGCCAGTAAAAGAAGAAACATAAAACAAACCTACTAACGCACGGAAACTTACCCCTTCCGAAACAAACACCGACAATCTAGGCATTATTGCTTGCAAGCCGGTGTCCGTTGATAAACTACATAGCGCTTCCTAGAACACTATAGTATAATGATCTATGTATATGTTAGGGTGTGACAGAACCTAAAACACAATCGCCGGTGCCGTTCCGAATATCAGGCATTTTCCTCTTGTATGTCGGTAAGTTCAAAGAGCCTCAGTCATCAAACGTATTCCGATAGTTTCAAATAAAAATATATCAGTCGCGACATTCCATCATATTTAACTAAAACATACTGCCAAGCAACGGTATTACACCATTCAAGATCAATACCGGTAAAAGATTGTGATATCAATATTTAGATCGAAATTTATACAAGTTATTTTGACAACATTTGGTATCGCTGTTAAACAGACACCGAGGGCACAACCGGTACCTTAATAACCACAAAAACCTAATTTGTTGCTTAGTTAGTAGCACTGTCAATACATACCAGCCGCTTCTTTTCATCAGGTCCGACGCAAGCTTCAGTAATTTCTTTGTAATAGTACTGCTGCTCCTGCAAATGTACAAACAATCTAATATTAATAAACCCATTATATACTTACATACCAGAGTTGCACAAAATTCAGCTTAACACGTATTCGGCTGTATGATATAATTAAATTTACGGTATATACACTAAGCTTCTCAAAAATGTTATTTTCATGTAAAAACTCAATGAAAAGAACTCATCTTGTTAAAGTTTACTGATAACATGCGTTTGGTGCGTTGTCCTTCAAACATAATTAAATTTATTCTTAACAATAAATACTATATTATATCTTACGACAGAGAGTTGATGGGTGGCGACAGACTTCAAGCGAACAAGCTCATCGTCCTGATTTTTCCGTTTGTTCGATTTGTCAGCACTGCCACTTTGTCCAGTGGCCGAATTAATATCACCAGCAGACACTAAATTAAAACACCTTTAAATAACGAAATTGGCAATCGTAAATTGGCCCTACACTGTTACCATTTTTCGATTACTTGAGATATAAAGAAACTTTGACTAGACAAACGGTCTCAGTGTTTTCTGAACTTACATGCCAATAGCATAAGCTCGAACTGTTTTTACAAAGGTTTTTCGGTTTAAAAACCTATCGGACCATGACACAACTAGCTCAATAATCATAAAGCTACACCGCAATAAATCATCGCGTAACTGCTGCACATACATTTAGCAGGATTTTCCGGTATAAGCGGCTGAACGCCATCCACAACAAGCCAATGAGCTGAAATAAAATCAGTGATCTACGTGCATCAATGCAATAATAAATTAGTTGGATTGTGATTACTATCTAAAAAGTTTGCATTTAAGTATTGAAAGTAAATGAAGGCTAGCTGACATATTATTGTATCACATGTTCACTTACACACTATGAAACTGCTTATACAGCAGGATTTTATGAATTCCGAATAGCTTGAACAAGTCTCCTCAACAATCACGGCCATCATGCAATACATACCAATATGCAACCAGATATAATTGTCCTTGAAATCCTAACGCCCGTATAATTTTTGTCAGAAAATTTCGCATTCCATATGCTTGACGAAAATAATTTTGTGACACACGACAGAGCTAGCTCCTTTTCAACTAATCACCGCGAACCCCTAACCTTTGAGGGAAACGTCAAGCGGCGTTTTCGGCGTAGCACTTGAAATGATTGAATTTAAATCAACCTCGCGCTCATCGTTAAAGAATAGCTCGCGACCGCCGCCGCTGCTGTATCGAAACGGAATGAAATCCCGATTGGTAAAGCCATACAACGGCTGAAGTATAAGCAAAATATACGAAATTAATACACGACAAAGAAAAGTGTGTCAAAATGTTGGTTTCAAAGATAACAGATGCGACCGGATATTAATTGCCCACATACCGGATCCGAATAGTGAATTTTCACAGCAATAGGGACCGTATACTAACTGGATGATATAATTTAGCATCTAAACTTGTGCACTGTTTGAAGTAATTGAGTCGCGGAAAACGGTAGCTTAAAATTTTCATTTTTACCTCAGCAAATCAAAACTTCAGCTCTTGACTTGCCCAGCAATGCAAGCACAATAAAATGTTAAATATGCTCACTTGAAAAAAGTTTTTTGAAATTCGGAACCAACACCGTAAATACCCGACGGAAACAGGTGTTTTGCTGAATATTAATTCTATTTTGCTGCGAAAGCGGTGGGGCTCGAAACCACGACGTATGGATTATCGGTCCGCTGCTCTAATACAAAGCTATGGAGCCAAGCAAACTTTCCGCTACAATGGCTCTATATACCGTAAGTTTGGTACTACAAAGTAAGTATAGGAGAGCGTCTCTCACATTTCCCATCAACAACTAGTTGTTACTTTAACGTGTCTCATACTTCTGAACCTTCACAACGCAGGGCGGAATCAATATCACTGATTATTAATCGTGTTCGTCTGCCTTTGTCGCGACTTTTAATTGCTGTCTATAAACAAAGTACGGTTGCTTTGATAAAAACATAGAACAAGATCGGCGAAATTTTCAGCCACCAAGGAATGCCAAATTTGATACAAGACGTGTGCAAAAATAAGCTTACAACATGCTGAGTTTGCAAACGAAATATCACAAGATACATTTCTAAACATTATAGAATACAACTTAAGCATAAAAAGAAAAAATGTAGATTGACACATCAGGATCGTGATTTATAGTAAGTCAGGGGCATTGATATATTACACTTGAATTGAAAGCTGTGATTGAGACGAAAGTGGCAACAAAAGTTTTTAGTCGGTTTCAGATTCGGCAAAAATTAAAGGTTCGGAATTGGATTCGGCTTTAAAAAAACCGATGGTGTTTCTAAAATTGAGTTGGAACAAACTGAACCTTTTTTCAAATACTTTTTGTACTGGGGGCTCGAACTTCAATGCGTTTCAATGAATTCAGGTTTCAACATTTCGAAATTAACACGTTTCTGTTACCTGCGTAAGATTAGTATTGCTAATCTACCGAAACCGGATATCCGGTCGATCCTTGATTGAGACTAAAAGTTTTCCGAACTTATAGAATAAACATAGTTTACCTGTATTATCCTTTTAATTCTATAGGACACATCTTCCGACAAAAACCTCGCGGTATCATTGGCCAAATAGGATATGCCAATTGATTCTCCAACAACCTAAACCAAGAACCGAGCATATTAACTTGTACCAAACCGCCAAAGAAACTTTAAAACCGGGCTGAATGTTAATACTCTTTGATAGAGTCTCTTGATTGCATTTTCATGCCACGTAAAACAATTTGTCAATTATTAGGCGCATTTATTAAGCGAAGCGTTTTGTACTTGGGGGTCGAAAGGTGGAAGTCCGTCCGTCCGTCCGAAAAGAATCTCAGGAAATTTTGATAAACTTTTTTTGTTCGAAAGCCAATTATCCTAGAGTGTTAACCTCGCATTGGGGTTTTAAAATTTTAAGCCGTTTATTAGCTACAGGCTAATTTGCATAATTAATTAAGCCTAAATTAGGACTTTCCACAATATTTCACCAATTATTACAGTCAGAAGCAATCTAATTTTAGCATTAAAGGGTTTTTGGGTGCGAGGAATCTGCGTAAACTGTTTACAAACCTCCAAAACCAATAATTGAGCAGTTAGCTAATAGATAATTTGCATATTAGCATAGTTTATAAGCCTAAATTATGACTTCTTACAATATTTCACTAATTATTAAGGTTAAAAGCAATATAATTTCAGCACTAAGGGGGTTTTTGGTGCAAGGTATTTGAATAAATAGTTTACAAACATCCGAAACCGATAATTGAATAGTTAACTAATAACTAATTTGCATATTAGCTTAATTGACAAAACAAAATTAGGACTTTTTAAATTATTCCAAAAATTATTAGAGTGGCTGAAGGGTTTTTGGGTGCGAGGAATCTGAGCAAATTGCTTACAAACCTCCAAAACCGATAAATTAATAGTTAGCTAACAACTAATTTGCATATTACCTTACTTGCTTACATGCGTTCGAGCTTCGCTCAATAAATGTAGTCCCACTACGACTGGTTTGTGTAAAATTCATTAATACATGCTACCGTACTTTTACATACAGTGTTACAACATGCAATTAATCAACAATTCACGCTTAGGTCTCGTTACATATGCAACATGATCTTCGGCATAAAAGCCAAAAACACGTTTGAGTTCTTTGCTAGCGAGAACTTGTATCCGAAAAATATACACGGTAAGCTAAACATCGAAGTTAAATTCTGCTCAAATACAAGGTACTCACGCGTATCGAATCTCTACTCCAATCCTGTATGTTGGCATGAGTTTCGTCCATAAATTCCTGTGTGTGCCGACAGTTTTGCAGTTATCGGAGTGATGGTTTTTAATCCTGTTACACAAAGTGTTGATATAATTATTACCACGAGAATTATTACTTAACTTTCGTAATTGTCTTATTTTGCATCAATGGGAGATCCGTGTTTCACAAAATCTTTATCACGGACACTCGGCGAACGTTGAGGATAGCACAAGTACACACCTTTCTACGCGCGGAGTATGGAAAACCTCCAATCGGGTACAACCACAGGCCTTCATCCGGCTACGATAGAAAATCCACCATCTTATTACTGCTCCCGGAGAATTTTTGCCACAAGTTAGGTAATGAGATTTTTTTAAGTTTTATAAAAATTGGCGAGGTTTCCTGAGTTTGTTTGCCACTTTGATGCAATTTACGAATAACTGTCGCGATCCCTCAAAGAAGCTGTCTAATTAACAGTACCAATTATAGAAAGGCATTGGATGTCAAATATGTGCCCAAGAAGAAATATATCTGAAATCCGTATATTCGAAAAGTACTTGTTAATCAGTTTTTACAATTTTTTACTGAGACGGCACCACTAGGTGAAAACGAAAATCAATTTTCATAAAAACCATCAAACAAACAACAAAGTAGCCTTGAAAATATTTAGGCTACGCGGTAAATATCTGATAAGAATTGCCGGTTGTCCGAATATTAATCCTGCCTCAGCTGCGGCAAATCCGATCGACCTTAACATTTGGCACAATTTTGAGGAAAAATTTGCCAAGATTTCGTAAAAAATAAGTACAAAACCAAACGATTTAACAAAACATAACAGACATGTGCTAAAATGACAATTGTTACGATAAAGGCCGTCCTATTGTACCGGGACAGCAATAAACCAAGACTGCGAACAAATGCACTTCTGTTTACATATGCACAGCCAAATATATACATAACATATACCGGGGAACGTGGTATAGTAGGGGCAGTTTTTACTTTTCTCAAGGAATGGTCGCAACCCCCCGATTCCCAGAAATTTTATTAATGTGGAAGAGCTTTTCCTTGTTGTGGGTCCAGCTGCTGTCCCGGGAAAACGGGACGGCCTTTAGAACATTGGCCGCTAAAATTAACACTTTAGCTACCTAATTTCGACTCAATGCACGCTGATAGATTTAGATAAAATTGTTTAATCCATTTTCAATGGCTTAATGTGGTTGGTTAGGTACGTAACCATTCACGAAATATTATTAATTAAAGCTACACGAATATTGCATCGCTTCCAATGTGCGGTGCCGTCCGCAAATATACCGTATCCAAGAGAATTCACTCAAGAAAGAAACAAATACATTGGAAAGTTTACTAAAAAGCAGAAACAAAGTATTGAAATTGAATCAATGGGTAAATCCAATTATTTAGAAGACTGGCAAATAAGAAATCTGGCATATGACAATTTGGAGCCTGAAAAACCCCACCAATTTCATAAAAAACACTCTAGTTCCTTTTAATGTAAACGAAAACCTTACTGATACAATACTATAGGTCAACGAAACAAGGAATATAGAACATTACAATAGTAAACTAGTAATCGCAATTTAGTTAACGAAGACATTATAGGAAACAGCGTCGCGAGCGCACATCAGAAAACTGTCAACGAGCTTGATTATCGGAATCATCCTGAATCTCTATAAAACCGTGGGTGTATTCTTAAAAATAATACGCATTAATCAACAAACAAAAAAATCTTGAAAACAGAAGCAGCTTAACATAATACACCTAGTTGTCAGGTTGTAAACAAAGGTGAAAAATATCGGAGTTGTAGGACAACTAAATCTGCCGTAGTTTAAAATAAGTCACGCTGAAACTCCGGCAAAGTCGGGATCGATTTTCAGCAGGAGGCAGATTAGTTCTTGCTGTACCCTGCTAGTTGCACTAGATTTACATATATTTCCATAATAGCACAAGTTAATGGTCACATATTCAGTTTTATTATAACGGGGGTTGTATTAATGGTTAGATTGGCACATTGTGGCCTTAAACCATCATACACGACACGTGCATTAATACTCACGATAAAAAGGTCCTCCTTTTGGTGGTCCTGTGAAATCAATATATCTCCTGTGTTTGAACGACGAATATATGCTCCTGTCTGTTATGACGATTCCTGTTCCAGGCTCCGTCGTTTAGTACACACAGGCTGAAATACCACAAATCACGACATAGAATGTCAACTTTTGCTAAAAACGATTTTACAACAAACTTATACAAGCTACAGATAAATTTAAATCAGTTAAAGTTGTATTATAAAAACCCCAAATGTAAATTAGTAATAAAAACCATAAAGATTATTAGTAGTCGCCTGTTGCAGTTACCAAAATTCCTCGTCAAAAATAAAGTTCAGTCAGACTGCTTCAATACCTTCGAACACTTCGCACGATAAACGAGGTCAAAGAATGTGCTGCATACCCATACAATTCTGGTCTTAGCAGTTCGCGGGTTACCAAATTTGTGTACTTGTTATCAGTCACATCAGACAGACTATGCTTATGTCAGGGTGCAACGGAATTCCGATTTGCATTCAAAACAAATTCCGATTCCGATTCTGATTGCACAATCATTGGGAATTGGAATTTCAACCTTTTAATTTTAATCCAAATTGCTGTGGTACATTGCATAAAAAGCCTGTATTATTTTCTATAAAATCCCTTTCGATGAGTTAACTTATTAATATATAACTGATTGTAGTTTAGCTTTTACAGAACAAAAAACCCTCACCAGTTTGTTCATGAGACGTTTTGCCAGCCAACACACTCTAAATCAATATTATGTTATTCCGATTACATTTTCGGTATAAATTTGCTGTTCCGGTTCCGATTCGGTATAATGCAGTGTCGCTTTGCACCCTGGCCTATGTATTTATTTACACAGATGTATGTATATGCCATGTACCCTAACATCCTTATTTGCGATTGCAATGTCTGGAGCATCGAGCCGCTCTCCGCTTTGAGTGCTCCTTCTGTGGTCCCAGAAACCGCAATCCTGAATAAATGTCCTCAATTTGCAGTGATTCATTGGTCCTCCTATCTGACTTGAATCCAATCCCAAGTAAACCTGAAAAACATCATCAGTAATTATAGAGCACAAGATTATATATCTAATTTCAGTTTCTCGCTGATAATCGTTATTTCATTCGACTATATGTCATTAAGTCATGTCACTCTATAGCACATCGTGAATTAAAATAGTAAGTGCCAGGGTGCAAAGCGGAATTGAATTATGCCGGAATCGGAACAGCAAAACAGCAAATTTATACCAGAATCGGAACCAGAAATTTTATGACTTTTTTTTGGTTCTGTAAAGTTAAACTACAATCAATTATTGATAAGTTAACTCATCGAAAACAATGTAATATTATATAAATGATGCACAGTTTTTACAAGTAGGCCTAAAATTAAAATGTCAAAATTCTGATTCCGATTGATTGCGCAATCGAAATCGGAACTCGTTTTGAATCGTAATTTTAATCGGAATCGGAATTCCGCTTGCACTCTGGTAAGTCCAGTTGAAAATGCTTACCTAACTATGTATCCTTCAAAGACTATTTTGTAATACAACTGAACAATAAAATATAACAAACAGTTACGACAACGGGGCCGAGATACAGCAACGGGCCATAATATGAAATGTTGGCTTATTTTATTAAAAATATGTTTTACTTTGCATAAAAAACTCATGAACTTTATCATACATGAGTTACTGTTAAATGCAAAAAACGCTGTGCCAAGAACAGTTACTTCCTATAATATTGAAAAAGTATGGCTTAAATGTGTGTAATGTTTCCATCATTATGATAAGATTATATGCCATAAAATAACGTAATATTCAATAAAAGAACGATACAGAACTATGATCAAATTGCAGCTTATTTACATGGTGAAAGTGAAATGATAAATAATTTTTCAACCACATTAAAACATGTGCGCATAAATTCATATATACGTACTAAAAGTAAAATATCGTTACTTTGCTAAAACAGATCAAACATTTTATGTTAATTTTCGTACAAAATAAAAAAGTAATAAATAATAACCGTTTATCAAGGTAGGTAAAAAGAATTTGAACTTTGATATGAAAAATTTTGATTTCTCATGTATGAACATTAAGCTCCATCACACAAATAACCAGGGTGCAACCGGAATTCCGATTCAAAACAAGTTCCGATTCCGGTATGATCCAGTTCCGCTTTGCACCCTGCATATAACATCTCAAAATAATCACAACAGACATTTTATAATAAAACAACATATACAGTACGGCGCCAACGATACAACACACATTTTCTGAACCAGACACAAAAACGTACGTTTCTATCTTGTCTGACGTAACAAACAACATTCCACGTCATAATCTCGTTCAAAAAGTCCGCAACGAAATTTTCTTCAGCAAATAACAGACAAAATTTTACTGCCTAGAATAAACTTTTTACGACCGTGACCGCGATCTTGACCTGGAACCAGAGCGTCTGTCATTACCGCCGCCGCTCCGATGACGATACGACGACGCGCTGTCTCTAGATCTTGATCGTGATCTATCACGATCACCACGGTCGTCATCCTCATACGATGGTGTTGTTCGACGGCGACGTTTATCACTGTCGTACGACGGCGATCGCCTTGGTGACCGCCGGCGATAGCTTGGCGATCTACGATCACGGCGTGGCGATCGTGACCCTCTGCTTCGTGATCTGCTACGGCCGCTATCGTAATTGCTGCCTCCACCGTTGCCATCACCGCCTCGATCCTCCCGAACCCGAATGTATGAATTTTCACCCTAAACAGAAGCAAAAACTAACGTCTTGTAGGGATTCAATCAGCATTCTGACACTGGTTAGAATTCCGATTCAAATTCTGTTCCGGTTTCGATTGCAGGTATAAATGGCATCCTTATTTTTCGTCGGTTATAATTATAACATGCATTATTACAGTTACGTGCAAAATATTTTGCCGTTCTATTAAGATGATATCATCTCACAACTAATCGTTCTTTATTTGTGACATGGAAATTATCATAGAACCATGAATAACATGTACTCTGAGAAACAGATATATTTTTAGTGCATAATAATCACATATATGACTTGGTATGTGAAACATACTTCGTCCTGTATATACTTATATATTAGAACCTCTTATGTTTCTTTACAAAATTCAATAACGCATGCTAAACATCCCGTACATCATTTAATGTACTCTGGTTTCAAAAGATCATTCATTCTTTGTTTATAGCTACACTGAATGCAAATAAAAACCTACAGAAATTATTGTACAAACATTAAATTGAAAACGTACATAAATATATAACATGTATTATTATTATTCCGTAATCTTGTTAAGCTTTTGAAATAAGAATATGACTGCAAAAACTGTAAACGAAACGGCTCACATAGCGACGTAAGTGTATCATTAATTAAACGGTTGTATTCACTAAATGAAACTAACCTCGTGTGATCTAAATTTAGTATCATCCAACTTTTTAACTGCATATTTCATATCATCGTGACGCAAAAATTCGACAACGCCTGTACCATCCTTATATACATCAGCATAACATACGTCGCCAGCGTCTCGCATATGATCCTTCAAATCTTGCCAAGAGCCAGACGGTGGTAAACCTGAACATAAAATCATACGTATGGTACGTAAAATATACGTTTCTGAGTTTAACTGCAAAGAAATATCTTACTCAAACTAGGTTCGTAGCCAGCCAATCTTGCTAGGGGGCTAAAAAAATTTCAGGAGGGGCATTTAAACGTTTTCAGTGACATACAAGCAAGGTTGAAAATCTTCTAGGGGGGGCAAATTTTTAGAGGGGGGCTGAGCCCCTCCTTGCCTACGGGCCCGACTCAAACGCGAAATACACACTGGATCTTTGTCACACGCCAATTGTTTCCATAATGAATAAATACACTATACAGATCAAATAAAAAGCCAGCGAAAATGCAATTGTACTCGACAATATTTCACAATTGTTGTGTATTAACATAGCTGTTAAAATGTCATTTCATTTTAGCCACTGAGCACTGTGGTGCTTGCCGCCACGACTAATCATGTGTGATATGGTTAAACTGCAGTCCTGGATTCGACTCCAACAAAATGTATATATAATCTTCATTCGTAACCTTCATTCGCATATTCAACCGTAGATACGCACCGCACCTTAGCACCATGCTGGTTTTCAAACATACCTGACACAAGAACCCTATTTTTTGTGCGTTTATAAGCATTTCCACCGCTATAGTTTCCACCTCCGCCTCTTCCAAATGCATTTCCTCCACCCCGCACCCATGGCGGCAAACCGCTCCCCTTAGGCCGCGGCCCTGGACCGCGCGGATACTCAACGCGAATTCGATATCCATCATAATCATAGCCATCCCGATAACGCACCGCGGCGTCAGCGTCCCTAAAATTAAAAATTAAAAACAATAGGCAATACAATCTTTTCATGCTATACAATTACGTTACCTTTCAATAATTTATATGTATACATAGGTTTGAAATTCGTAGACAATCTTGACGCAAGCAAACCCATGTTCAAGATATATCTACATATTACACAGGGTGCGACCCGATACCAAAAACTGACGGAGCCGGATAATCTAATATCCGGTCGGAGAATGATAATGAATTTAAATCTAAAACTAGATTGCATTTAAAAATCAGAACGTAGCTTACAATTCTTCCTTCCGTGGCTTAAGGTTCCCAAAGTGTTTACGCGACAACTTGATACCTCACGCCCATGGTGCAATCGGAATCAGAATTTCCACATTTCAAATTTAGGCCTACATGTTGTGATATGTTGTTTAAAAATTATGCATCATTGATCAATTAAATTGTTTTTGATGACTTAACTTATCAATAATTGATGGTAGTTTAGTTTTACAGAGCCAAATAATGATTTCCAATTTGTTCATGCGACGTTTTTGAGAATAGTAGCCAGCCAACAGATACCGTAAATCAATATTAACTTGTTTATTCAAATTATCTGTATAGCCACAAAATTTGTAGTTCCCATTCCGATATAAATTTGCTATTCCGATTCTAATTCCAGCATAATCCAGTTCCGCTTCGCACCCTGCAACGCCGATGCATTTCTAAACATTAATAACGTCCCTACCAGTCGTAGTGGGACTACATTTATTAAGCGAAGCTCGAACACACGTAAGCAATTAAGGTAATATGCAAATTAGTTATTAGCTAACTATTTATTTGTCGGGTTTAGAGGTTTGTAAGCAATTTACTCAGATTCCTCGCACCCAAAAACCCTTCAGTCACCTCAATAATTATTGAAATAATTTAAAAAGTTTTAATTTTGTCTCGTCAATTAAGCTAATATATATAGGTTTGTAAACAGTCTATGCAGATTCCACGCACCCAAAAACCCTTTAATGCTAAAATTAGATTGCTTCTAACTTTAATAATTAGTAAAATATTGTGGAAAGTCCTAATTTAGGCTTAATTAATTATGCAAATTAGCCTGTAGCTAATAAACGGCTTAAAATTTCAAAACCCCAATACGAGGTTAACACTCCAGGATAATTGGCTTTCAAAGAAAAAAGTTTATCAAAATCGGCTCAGCCGTTCCTGAGATTCATTTCCTGACAGACAGACGCACAGACGGACGGACGGACATCCACCTTTCGACCTCCAAGTACAAAACATAAAACGCTTCGCGAAACTCCGAGCTTTTGTCAATAATACTATTCTATGCTTTCGTAGTGTTGCGTTCAGTTGAAATATTCGTTTGGCCCACGTTTCTTTTAAAGGCATCCAGTTTTTCGTAGGTACTATAAAACAAAGGTGGCTAACATCAGGGATGGGAGTCTCTGTCTCTGTCTCGGTCAGTCTCGGTTGACGACCAAAAGTTGACCGAGGCGGCCGGTATCCGCCCATCCCTGGTTCGGATTAAGGCTAACACTCGTCATCTACAATTGTTTTTCCAGCGTTATTGTAACCAAATAGAGATTGTGAACGTACAAGGACACATGCAAACATTTTGAATTGCTAGACCCGGATATCCGGCCGGTCACACCTTGATATTAAGTATCCTATCATGTTTATAAAATAAATCTTCGTTTCGTTGTACTTATGGGGAACATCAGAGGGGAGGTAAATTTCCGACGTATATCACTGAATCACTTCGCTACGCGTCAGACCCGTGATGTTTTTATTTAGAACAAAATTTATCACTTTTATTGTAAGGCGTACACTGATTTGGAGCAGCCCCTCAAACACATGTCACGCCACTGTCATTAGCACTTTCATATGAACGCTAAAAAATCAGTTCTGCAAAACCCGCACGCACAAAATGTGCGCCCGTAAAGTTGGTGCGAGCCAGCCCGCTGAACTTATAAAAGCAAAAGCTGCTCTAAATGTTTAGTTAACACGAGTGTTTATTGTGAGAAACCGTAAAACCCACCTTTTGTCAGAAAACTCAATAAATGCGAATGGCGGATCTCCTCTGTCTTTGAGGTCAACACTAACTATTCTGCCATATTTATCAAATAAATCTTCAATGTCCTTATGGCGAACATCAGGGGGTAAATTTCCGACGTATATCTTTGAATCAGTATGAGACATACCCCGATATATAGTAATCAATTAAATTACTACCAGTAAGTTTTGCTCTAAAACAATTAATGCTATAATGTTTTTTTAGAAAAAATTTATCAATTTTCATGTTGGGAACTTTCATATTAGCTTGAAAAATCGTTTCACACTTTTGTCTCGCCAAGACCGAGCACGGCAAAACCTGCACATATAAAGTGCGCCCTAGCTATGTTACCATACCAGAAGTAAAATTCATCGTATACGGGTTTCACTGGATTTGTCTTCGCTCAGCAATTCAAAAGGGGGATGTGTGTACAAGGGCTTTCGATTACTCACAAACAAAATGAAATTTTTAGGTGGGCCAAAATACTTGTTGTTGGCTAACCACTTTAAATAGCATTCGCGATATGGAATAAAAACTAAACTTTACAGTTTCGTTGTTGACTCAGTTGTACGACAATTAACATGCCGTATGCACAACAATGAATCGTCCGTATGCCCTGGATAGTAACTTGCTTCGTCGTGAGTCCCTTAGGAGGGACTACAGACAACGTATATATTATAACAGTTGCTGCGCGCCATTATGTATGCATATATTGAAAATGTTTAATTTATCTGCTGTTAAATTAGGTTTCGATTGTCCTGAAGTCCTGGAAACACACATGTTTTGTCCTGACTCCTTTCGTAGGGATTAAGGACATTTACCACTAAACTACACTACTGGAGATGTCTCAAATCCCAATCCAGAATGTGGTTTTATATGCACTTCCAAACGTGGTGGTTGGAAAACTTTATACATTAGTGCGTGCGTTTTAACGTAGATGACCCATTAGTTCTATCTTTAGCGCTACTATTCATATTTCAAGCAGCAAAAATTTTAAGAATCAGTTATTTCTCACCAACACGTGTTCAGGTTCGTCGGTATTAACCATTGATTGTAATTATGTTTGGTAAAATGTAGTAGTTGCAGAAGTAGATTTGGATAACCCTGCAACTCGAGAATCGCGCAAAATTCTATTTCTAAAGCCTGTATACGTCGCTCCATTTAACGCGTATATGTCTTGGTCGTTATAAAGCTCCTTGAAAAAGTTTAAAGTAGAACGTGTCAAACAGTTATCTCCTCTATTACCCAAAATCTAGGGAGCAATTACAGGTGGAAAGTACAAGAGCCGGAACCCCAGGACAACAAAATTTGGTGGAGACGGAACCCTAGCGAGCCGGAGGTGAGGCGAAATTACGTACCAATAATGATGCTTAATTAATTAGCCAAAATCTGCATATGTTGTTTATGTTGTTCGGTTTTACGCTGATTTGTTGCAAAATGTCGGAAATTATTTCCTGAAAATTGTGACAAAAGTATAAACGAAACGAGCTAAAACAGATACATTCTGAAAAATTACGCAAAATTTTACTTCTGAAGTTGCCGTACCTCAGACAAAAATTCTACCGGAGCCGGAGGCCGATCGTCTGATGGAGCCGGAGGCAGACCTACAGTTGTTCCCTGCCCAATACACCGACGAGCCGGAGAGCAGGTAGTTACCACAGAAAGAGCTAAAAACACATTGACATCAAGATTAAATATTTTAAATCATTGGTTAGATTTCGATTCTAAAAGTATTAGTTGAAATCTGAAATGTTGCCTTCTGTTATCATTAGGTACGGTCAGTGCTAACTTTGAATCACTAGTTGAAACTGCTATGGTTGCAGTTGTATGCTAGACAACTCGTGTGTTAAGTTGAAGTGCATCTGACAGATAATCTGGTTTCCATTGCCTTTTAGAAAAACAGTGAAATCTGTCACGGCAGTAAATTTTTTGACATTAAACGGAATATCAATGTAATCGAAGGAATTTGTCGCCGATCACTGAGGATTTTAGAAAGTAAAAATTTCATAGCTACGTCCCACATAAAGTTTCAGCTTATAACGAATTTTCGCAACTGTGGCACCGAAGGTGCTGCAAAAATTCAGAAATATATAGATGCAATGTAAATAGCAATGCAGGCAATATTTCTAAGTGTAGGTTGAGCAGAAGAGAGCGGGTAATAAGAGGAGTGGAACCCATTATGAGTAATAGTTAATAGGACTCCATACCCTGATAAGGGTCCGTAAACGTCAATTCGGGTGACAGCAGTATATAAATATTAAAAAACGATGCGGTACTTTCTGCTATTAAATGCTTATAAAATAGGTACTACTGAATTTATTGTTAACGTATATCCCACAACAAGGTCGCTTCTTGTTGAACTGAGCCTCAGATACCTTGCCGTAAAAGATTAAACCTAGAAAGCTTAAGTAAAACAGTCAAATCCGAACTTCAGTAATGCGTCTGCAACCAAGCCACAAAGTCCGTGATTTTGAAAATAAGGACTTTATATTACCACAAACTAATGAACAATGGGGGCGAAGGAACAACTTTATAGGCCGATATGTGTATTTTTAAGCCAAGTGTTCCATGAACCCAAATTGTTCGTCTCTATAATACTGCATAGTTAAAACTGGAAACTCAATTCAAACATTATATATTCGTTTTTGAAAACATTGATAGTCTTCACTGAATTTTAATGCTAACTATGGGACCAGAGCTGGACGTTGGCCGCATGTAAATGCGGGCGGAGTAAAAAAATTTTGATGTGGGTATACCCGCGGGTAAAGAATTTTAAAGTGCGGGTAAACATTTGCGATTTTACCCATCTCAAATTTCCATAGGAAATTTGAAACCAGATAATGTTGGAAAACTTGAATTTTACAACTGTTTCTACCGTATGAGTAAAACATTAGTAGCGAGTAAACTTCGAAGCACTATAAAACTGCACCGTTGTATTGAAGGCAAACGAAAAAGAAGCGCAGGTAAAAGGCGTGTAACGGTAAAAGAATTTTGCGCGGGTAAAGGAGGATAACGGGTAAAGGAATATTGCGCGAGTATACCATTGGGCAGGTAGCAAAATAAAATTTCTTCAAGTAAAGAGCAGGGCGGGTAAGAAAATCTATACCCACTTGCACATCGTATGAAACAAAGTTCTTTCGTTCCCAGTCGATGTTTTAATTGTTAGCAACATTTTTACTCTATGCAAAGGCATCGTATCAAATTTACGCATGTTTGTTTTATTGAACAACACTTCACTGTAGGTGGCCGTGCCACTCTCAATCATATTTCAATCTAAAAACTAAAACACAAATTAAATCCAAATCCTAAATCAACACCTTGACGAAGGCTCTGGCACAACCTAGCCTACCGGGGTAATCGGGAAACTTTGAAAAACTCGGAAAATCGGGAAACTTTGAAAAACTCGGAAAATCAGTAGAAAAGTCTAATAATTCTAACGGAGCTGGTTTCACTGTTTTTAAGCAGGAGTTGGCCATTGTACCGGGGTTAGCTTGGCAGGAAATCTAGAGAATCTGGGGAATTTTGGTGTCATTTTAACGGAATTAGGGTTGCACGGGTGCAGAAAGAATACGCAATATATATGATATTGTGAGCCGGTAGCTGGATTTAACTAGAGTTTAGACACGGTCTTCACAACGAATTTGGGTTCAGGTTGCCATAGTTAAGACAATTATAACTTGTCGTAATTGTGTCATGATTCGGTGCTGTACTTGGTACTCGGTGGGGCAGTAAACATTCAAACGGCCGTGTCACTGAATTGGACCTGCTTGCGTAACATTGAGGAAGACCTAAACGTTAAGTTGAGACTTGGGTTCTCTCTTGAAATTATCAACTTTTCACACGCATTAAGAACACGCCAACACTCTAAAGCATGTTTTTTATTTTCGTGTTCTCACATAAGCGAATTAATATTTTAAATTCAGTTCGCGTTTCAAATTTTATACAGTTCAACGCAAAATTTGCAGCTTATTTTTGAACGAAATTTTAAGTACAATTTTTATTCGAATGACCACGTTTCCATGATTTTCGTTTTCAGTCGGAAATTTGCTGTCAAAAAATGACGAGTTTCGACAACAGAACCGCTTCAGATTTGTTAGTTTTAAAACCACAGGCGCGACAATTGCATTGCTATTTAATCTTGGATTTTTTTAAATTTTTGTTGTTTTTTGCAAGAAACTTCTTTTAAAACGGATTTATACTTAGAATCGGTATTACTTTTGGACTGTGAAAAATCGAAATTTTGGAACATTTACCATTTTGGGTTTTGTTACGGTTTTGAGTAGAGGCAGGATTGCAGAAGGTACTCAAACAATATTGTATGTTTTATTTTAGTTTAGAAAATATAGAATTGTTCTCGTTCTAATTTAATAAATATAATTTTTGTTCATACAAACCGAGCACACGTGATATGATATCACACAGAACAAGGTGCTGCGGCAACAAGTAGTGAAAAATACTACGGTCAAAGGCTAAAAAGATCGACGGAGCCGGCGTCGACCTAGGCCCCAAAAGACGTCAAAATACTTTTTTTCTACCACAGTCAGAAATTTCTGGGTCCGCCACTGTTGGATATATAACAAGCCTGAAACCTTAGTTTGTGTTAATGCGATATGTCTTAAGTTCCTAGTTCGCAGGCAAAACTGGTAGGTACTTTAGTTTAGAGATGTTCGAAAAATTTCACTGCTGTCTCAAGCTTTTATGCGGGATTCAAGTTATTGCCGGTCCAGCGGGCCATTGTTTGTCCCGTTGTGCTCTGATTTGCGGTGGGCGGGTAGAGATCAGATGTCATATATTGCCTTCACAAAACCGTTGTGAGATGTGCAATGTGTACAAAAGCCCGTACTTCACAGGATACTGTGGAAAATTGTTGCGATTATATCATATGATACTCCAAATTTACGACGATTACTTCTCGTATGCTATTCAAAGGGACAGTGTAATCGTTAAAATATTGGGCAGCATAGGCACAGATTGGTCGCCAACAGTAATTCAGCGTTCACAATAAAAAATTTCATTATGCCACCGAAAACATTATAAGGTAGGGTTAACACGTGTCAATTTTCAAAATTGTTATGCGTTAACCCTACCATAACGCGTGTTACAAGATGCTCCGTGACACGTATTAGGATATGGTTGTAAAATGTGCTAGGGTAGGGTTAACGCATGACAATTTTGAAAATCGACACGTACTGACCCTACCTTATAATGTTTTCGGTGGCCAAATGAACTTTTTTATTGTGAACGATGCATAATTACGTACGGGGAAATCAGTTTTTGACTAGAAAATCGATTAAACCTAACGCCATAATATAAAATTCAAATTTTGATTTTCAGTATATATCATATAATATTCATCAATACAATTGAGCTATCGCTGCCCTAGCTAACATAAACCCCGCATTAACAACCGAAATGCTGGTAACTCACACTATCACGACCGACCCAACGAAAACATAGGCTCGAAGCTGTCCCGACGGACCAAGCAAAACTATAAGTGCAGTATCTGTGCTGTTGCACTCTGGGCCGTTTGATACCCCGCGGATAAACGAGTCGCCTCTTTGAGTAACGTCGGCCGTAACTTCAAACTGCAATTTTTGTTCTCTGTTCATTGATATTTTCTATTTCGACCTCAACTTTTTATAAAACACACACAACGCTAAAAATTGGGTCAGTCAAAAGTTATAAATTTCATTCACTTGACAGAGGTATTGCTTAAAGCTAAAGACAGTTTTATTCAGAAAATCAACATTTCGACGTATTAAACAATGTTGGTTTCGAACACTTCGCGTAGTCATCTCACCTTGCTAGTGAGTCTAAATGGTTTTTTCGTAGGAACACTCTGGGATGTTAATAGTGCACTACAGTCGAGATGGAAACTTTACTAAGGTGAACCAAAATTTATTTCTTGCTGGCCCTATCTTGGCTACGGCCGCGGTTTCAAGCATAAAGTTTTGTTTGTATTATTTTTCATTTTATAATCGATCTAGGAGCTTTACAGTTGGCAAAAATGTTGATTACATGAGTCGGCAATGTTCAAATAGACTAAATTGTTGCTTGGCCGCTTGTATTAAGACAACAAAATTAAAAAAGGGCCTTAGCAGACATAACACACATCAGAAACGACTGGTATGCTACTATTCACAATGCATACGTACAGTCTTAATTTGCATACGTAACGTAAACAAACATCTGTTGGAACGCTGCCCAATATATATATACATATATGGGGTGTTTTAGCTTTAATATATTTTTCCAAAATTTTCTTCTCTGCGGTAAAACTGTGGTACACCGCTATCAATAAAATTCTGTTTAGATACTTGGAATATAAAACAAGAGCTCATTCAAAAATGTTATTTTGAGCACCAGTTGTCGTTCACTACTGTGCAGTTAAGCAGCCGAGAATTGTAGTATAGGGCGCAACACCAATTAAGGGGTAAGAAAGTTTCAGTATAGAATTGTTTTAATGAAGTGACAAAATTTGCACACAGGAGGGTGGTCGAAGATATGCATAGAGCTCCTGTGTCTCCCCCGGTTTCGCCCCGTTATTCCGGTCCTACTAACCTGTGTGATACTGATGAAAAAAGTCTTCACATAACTATACTCACATCCGTCTCTGTTTCTCTCTGAAACTCACACAAATATGCTTGGCTCTGTAATATGTATATGATATTGTTTTTCGTGTCATCCCTCAAATGTAGCAGACATTTGAACAAAAATTTACAAAAACGACCACAAGGAAAAAAAGCACAAACTTTACAGCAAAAATATTTGCGGAATTTTCCTCGAACGAAATTTCTGCCATAAACAATACATTCTTTTGTCTCCAAAAAGTCTCGTCGTTCATAAAATCAGACAGTAAAAATTGTGAGCAGTTTTGTTTTTCTCGCAGAATCTCACAAGTATTCTATTTGACCAGAATAGAAACAATAGAACGAAGATGCAGTTCTGTGGTACGGTAAATTTAAACTTTTGATTTAAAATGAATATATATTGTGATATTATGGGCCTTTGAATTTCTCATTTATCTAAACATTTTAGTGATTTAGTGGTCATAGTTTTAAATGTGTGTAGCACCTATCATCAGTTATCGATATGTTGTCTAACTTTTCAAAAATATTTAGTTTGCAAAAGTTAGCATATTATTGTAATTAGTTTATCCTGTTTCTATATTTTATTCATCACAGCATTCACAGTTCGACTGCTTCAGAACCTATATACTTACTGGCAATAAGTGCTACAAATAGTGCTTGATACTTTGTAAATAGAGTATGCAACAGGTTGCATTCGGTGTTAAAGAAATGTACCAGCGCGTGTTGCATTTGTGGCTACCCCTTCATTTTTGGGAAGGGTGGATCAAAAATTTCATAGGTGCTGAAATTGTTGTGCTGTTGCATATACTGAATCGTGGTCCGATTATATTTTCTATGTTGGCTGGCACTTACACGTGTAATGAACGTAAAATTGACCCCCTTCCAAACTGAGGGAGATAGGACCAAAACGCAACGAGCACAAGTAGATTTAATTCCATGCAAAACAAGGTTTGTTGCATACTCTCTTTTAGGGGCCTCATCGACTCTTGGTGCTACCAAAATAAATAAATAATTACAATGTAGCCAGCGCGCGTTGCATTTTTTGCCAACCCACCCCATCTCAACCCCTGGTTTAGGGGTTTCTGCGTAGTTTTGTATGATACTTTTTAGCAAATTATACATCCCCTTTTTAAGGGGTAACAAGTATAACATGATAGAATTGAGCCCTCCTCTAAACAAGTGTGGTCGGCCAAAAACGCAACGCCCGGTGGTGGTTAGTTTGTTATAAGTAACTCTTATTTTAAGCCATTTCATAAAGAGCAGGTTGCAAAGGTTAGTTTTTTTTCTGGTATGGAAAATCAAGTTTTACATACCTTTTTACTTTGACATTAATTCAGGACATTTCACTTAAATTTAGAAATTTCTCATCCTTTACATCAATACATCATACACTGCAAAAAATGTTCAGTCAAATTGACATTCCTCGAAATAGGGCTCTACGGGACTACACAATATCATTCAAATTCGACTACACCAGACTAAAATTTGTCTCATCGAGTCGCGTGTTTGACTCTGGTGGAATCGAATTTGACTCAGTTTGTGTGCCCCACGTTACTTTAAGGGGAGTCCCAGGGCTTCTGGTGGGTCCATAAATGAGTAGGTTTAGATTCTAGATTGCATTTCTTTGCTTAGTCTTATGCTTAGACTTAGGCTAAGGCTTTCAACACACGTTTGCAACGCTTAGGCTTAGGCTTAGGCCTAGGAACATATTTTGACAACTCTTAGGCTTAGGAATACGCTTAATCTACTGTTACGCCCATAATTCCTTGAGCCTATTAAGCATATAATTGATTTGCGTCACCATTTTTTGCAGTGTAGATACCGCTTTGTAGAGTTTACTTTTTTGCGCAAATCAAACGCCATTGAGGTACCAATTTAAAATTCTTAGTTTTACTATATCTAACACTTGAGAGTGGCAAAATTTCATTATTACAAGTATTGTTAAATTTTGCGTTTGTTCTTTTCTTTCAATCTGCAACTGTGATATATTTCGTGTGAAATTTTTCAAGAAACAGAAAATTAAGGCAGACAAATATCTATGATTGTTCGTAGTTGACGGAGCCAGAAAATTTTGATGGGAGGGGCGACACAATTATAGTGACAATTGACCGCAGAGCAAAACGAGCGAAAAGCCAACCGTCTTATTTGTACGAAATCTAGAAGTGGAATTTTTGGTTTTGATCCCTGTTAAGCGACATTGCTTGGGTTGTCAACCCGTCAGTGACCGTCGATGTAGAGGGAACAGTCTTTGTGGGTTTGTTGTAACTAGTTATCTTTTTCGAAATGTAAGAACAGCAGCAATAAGCCTATTTCTAAAAAATGAAAAAATTAAAACATTCGTTAAATTTTAAGGACGGCAGTGAACA